>OMLC01036774.1:0-11636 GCA_900302585.1 Regalecus glesne
GAAATTATTGTATGTGTACTTTTTTTGTCAATAGACTGGGTTTTAGGATTTACATGGTCATTCAATGACTAGAATACATTGTGAATGGTTCTTTTCAGTGAAATGCTTGGTAAACTCCCCCACCTGTAGGTAGAGAGAGACAGAATCCCGAGGTACCTGCGTGATCACTGGACTGGATCCACCACATGCAGCGGTTTGGTAGGCCCTACTTCTGCAGACACCCACCTCATCCTTCTGACTCTCCCCTTTCACATTCAGTCCCACACACACCCAACCCAACTCCCCTGGAAATCTGAGTTGCCTTTGCTTACCTTGCTACATTCCCTGGAACTCCGATCTCATATTGACTTTTTGACTTTCTCTTGTACTGTGGACTGGATTCAAAACATTTGACTTACTTTCATCACCAAGAACTGTGAATTAGTGGCTGAGTACTAGATCTTTTTCTTTAGTGAGTGGCGTTTGTTTGTCTTTCATTTTAGTATATTTTGAATTATGTTATTGAATGGGGGTCTGATCAAACTTGAATTTAATGTTGATGATAACTCGGGGTTCAGATTGCAAGGGTGCTGCCCAGAACCAAGCTAAGATTTGCATAATGACATTTAGAGCCATTTAGAACCACCCAGTAAATACGATAGTTACCGTGAACTCAATACTAGGTATTTGGTTATACTAGGTATCAGCAAACTTTATTTTCTTTGTCATTGTGTATGCACAGTGGTTCTCAACCCTGATCCTCGAGTACCACTTGTGCTACTGGTGTTCTGTTCCACCAGGTAGTTAACTACACTCACCTGTTGTGATTAGATGGCTGCAGCACCCGACTCAATAGGTGGACATAATGGACTGAATTTATTGATTAATTGATGCATGCTCAATAATTCAGTTAAGGAAATTCCAGAAAGTTGGCCCTTTACTGGAGTTGCAATGATAATTGAGGAATACTTGTAATCACGGCATTGTAAGATGCAGACAGACTCTTAGAACCCATCTCATTGTTTCGGGGATGGTTGTTCCCTCTTCACACAGATGGCCTCTTTAACTCCCTGTTCAAACCAGTGTACTTCCCTATCAAGGATGTGCACACCCTCATACTTTAAAGTGTGACCATTGGCCTGTAGCTTCCCTGATGCCCAATTGTGTTTATAAGGGTGTGGATATCTGCAGTCAGTTGTGAGTGATGAAACGTTTCCCCCACTAATCTTTGTGTCCAGATGAACCGATTCGACTTTCTATAACTTGCAGTCGTCACATGAAATGAATGTTTTCAGTGGTGCTAAACACCCGCTGGTGCAGTGCAAACTAGCCTGTTAGCTCATTTACTGTGACAGCCTGCAAACAATCATCACTTGTCCCCCTTTATCTCCTCCAATCACAGCTGATCCCCCATGGTTTCAACATGGCCTGTTTTCAGTTTTAGGGTGTAATATATCAGCAAAAGAGTTTGATGGATATTTCCAAATGAGGAATGTAAAGCCGTTCTTCATGCACACCATAAGCAAAAGCTTTGGAGTAGTGTTGCTAAAAGAGAACGTGGGTGTTTGGTTGATTTTCTCTGGACGAGTAAAGATTGAAAAATTCAAATTGAATAAGTTATCTGCATAAAAAAGTGGTCGCGGTTTCCATTCTGTATAATATCACATTACAACCCAAGAACCTCAGAACTGACAAAAATACTTCCGTTAGCTCCTCCTTTTAACATTATGATGATTTGTATTAAATCCTCAATAGACATGTGAATTCACATCCAAAAAAGATAAAGAATACTGAATTGATAGGGGAATAAGGAAAGAGGAGCAGTTCATTACATATCTCTCCACAACACCATCGTCCCCCTGCCAGATAACAAGAGAAACAGAATGGCCATCACGGGTACCTTGAGTAGGCTCCTTGCCACTGTTTTGCATTTGAAAAGTAAATATTACTCCTCATTGAGTTTGTCTCAGTGTCCCTGAATTACATCCAACTGTAAACAACATTATTTTTACTGTTGTTTGACAGTCTGCCCTTGTGTGTCCCTACCAAGTCGTTTGCCCACATTGGCCTACTGGCTGTACCTTTTTGGCACTGTTGGACTGAGAAATCTGCCATTATATTATGACACTATGTGACCCGTCACCCAAAGACAAGTGAAGAAATGACCCGGTCGCACAAGCTTATCCCTGTACATATGGGAATTGCTTTACCTTTTCACATGGTTTTTAAATCGATGTGCAGTGTGTCACTGTCCTCATTACACCCAAGGGTTTTAATAGTTAAAATAAATAGGCAAATTAACATTTTTATTGCATATTCATATTCAAGTTACACACACACATTTTTTGTATAGCCTGGTTCCCCATGTTTTCCCGGTGCTATAACCAGGGCCGCCCCCAGAAATAGCTAAATACATACATGTACACTGAGCAATGCTCAATATGGTATGGGGGACACATTGGTACACTGAAACAGACCAAAGTCCACAAAGCTCCACACTTATACTTCATATTTCTTATTAGACAATACAATTGCTTACATTAGGCTTCATTTTCGACTCGTACGGAGATCTTGTTTTACTAGATGCAAATTCTTTTAAGATGTCTTTAGGGGCAGCATGGCTGAGAAGGTAGAGTAATCAGAAAATTGCTGGTTCAATCCTTGGCTTCTTCAGAAAGCATGTTGAAATGTGTCCTTGACTAAGCCACTTGAGCCCCCTTACTTCTCCCTGGGCACTGCAACTGCCCACTAATTCTATACAATAGGAGGAGTTAAATGCAGAGAACACATTTCATTGTAAGAATACAATTGGTTGCAGGAATATAATGATAGAATAAAACGGCTTTATTTTACTTCCTTTAAAGTCCATCTGTTTAGCCAGTTCACAGTCCATGGCAAGTGCTTCCATTATATTTAGATTGAACATAATTAATTCTGGCCTCAATTTTCTCTCTCTCTCCCCCCATCCCCCAGTTGATGGGCCTCAGAAAGCTTTCCACCCCTTATGGGCAGCCCTTGTCATTGTGCAGTTTAAATTGGGCTTTGCAGATGCTGTCCATGGTGCTGCTGCCTCATCGCTTGCTGTTGGAGGCTGTCCATGGTGCTAAATGTCTCTTGGCCTGCTATTCATTTGTCATTGTACATACAGCGAACACGTTCTCTGCATTCAACCCATCCTATTGTATAAGACCAGTGCATAGCTGTAACACGCAGGGACCAAATCCGTTTTTTTCCTATAGCCTCAATCAGGGACATAGTTAGGAGTACCAATGTTCTACATTTACATAAACATTTATCATACTATGCAAATGACATTATAGCCATTGAAATTTAAAAGATGCTTTACACATTTGAAAATATTTGACCAATGAAGATGCTGGCCATCTGGACACATTCACCAGAGGTTTCTGTGATGTATCTGTGAATATCTCTCTGCCCAAGCAGCCTTACAAGATGAATCTCTGTCATATAACCTACTTCATAGATGGTGCAAATTCTAAATAATTTTAAGTATCTTTCACAAGATTTTACCAAAGTGTAATACTTTGGTTGAATTACCCCATTGGAGGTTTTAATAAACGGCTCCATATCCTGAAAGCGGGCCTTTGCAGTAACTTTTGGCCAATTCTAAATTGAAAATCCATTCTGTTGGTGGATGATAGAAGAGGATTTTCAAATCAAACCACTCCTGCCCTCAAGGAAAGTAATCCACCTGTTTCCCAAACTTTGCCCCTGACAACACCAAGCCCTGTTTATTTCAGAGGGAATGAATCTCTGTGGAGTTTCTGGGTACAGTGTGATAGCGAGTGTTGGCATCCTTCAAACGAGTGGATTGGCGCTGTTCTACACTTCAAGTCTTTTAAGGGGATTTGCGGGATCTGGGAAAGAGTGTTGACTTACTTTCTCAGACACTTTTTCCTTTTTTTGCATCAGAGCTGTTGGGGATCTGTCTGTCCCACTCCCTTTTAAATACTGGATGGAAGGGGAAGGTGCAGAGATTGGTAGCAGATGAAAAGCACAGCACAAATGCTCACTTTGTATACTTGCCACCAAAACATAGCTGAACAGGAAGTGGCTTAGAGGTTGTGGCATGGTGGGTGGGGTGGACTGGAGGGAAGTTGTAGCATTTGAGACTAAGGGCAAACATTGCGATTCCATTGATAAATTGGGCTTAGGGTCCATTAAAAATGGACAAGATGACTTGTTTTGAAACTAGGTTTGAAAAAGTTTATTTTAGAGAGGTGGAAAAATACCTGCCATGTTTGTGTCTGACAACCAGTTATTAAAGAAATGGGCTATTTTAACAGGTTTATCTGAAGTTTAAGGGTCAGGAAATCTATACACCATGTAAAACAACAGTGACCATTGGTAATAATTGAACCGAAATTATGAAGGCTTTCAAGGAAATGCAATCATAATGACAGGCCCTGGAGCGACGAGTAGGCCTTAGTAGCAAAGCATCTCATTATACCTTTCTGTATTCACCGATTCGATGGGATTTTCATACTGAAAACAATGCTAGCTGACAAACTATGGCCGAGTTGAAAGGAAATATACATTTTTCTATATCTTTTTAATGTGTCCACTGTACTGTAGCCTATTGCAGGCACACCTGCCAAGGGCAATATATATCAGTACAGCTGCAATGTAACACTACATGCATATATGTGGACAGGTGACACATCTAGCTATTGTTGTTCATGTATGAGTATCAACAATGAGTGTGTACATGTAACCCCCCCCTCACACACACACACACACAGATACGTATTTACATTCCACATCTTGTTTAGCAGATGTACACATGGCTGGGCTTAAAGGAAAATACACATGCAAATAAATGCACGTATAAGCATTACCAACAGTGCGTAATGTATGGAAGCAACAAGGCATATGCATAGTTGGAAAGAACTATTCGCTGGGTGGGTGTTAGTCTCTCTTTACTGGGTCCATCCATCCATTTTCAGCCACTTATCTGAAGCCAGGTCACAGAGGTAGGTATCAGTTCCAGCAGTCACCATGCCATTTAGCAGCCACTGTCTATCAAGAGTACCTTGGTGTACAGCGAGGGTCTAGCTGAGAGTCAAACCAATAATTTCAGCACTGGTCACTCGTATTGTTTAGAAAAATGTTCAGCTATAACTCCAGAAAGGAGCCTTTATAGAATTCTGATCGTATCCTTGACTTGCCAATACTCACAGGAGAAAAGGGCTTATGGAGAAATGACCCCTTTGATACTGCTGCAGACCAATTGATCAGCAGCGTGTCCTTCACGGTATCAGAGGTGTTTGCATACTGAGGGTCCAGGTGTCTGGTGGCCTTCAACACGTTCCTGGGTTTCTATCAGAGGACTGGATCTACAGGGCCATTGAAAGAAGGTAAAACCATAGTTCTGCTCATTTTCTGCATCAATGGCCATTTGGCCTGTATGGGACCAAATCTTAGAAATACTCAAATTCTTTTTAAATTGTGATTTGATACATTGGCTTTGAACACAATATTTAGCGTGTGTGCATGCGTGTGTACACGTGCTCTGGTATGACAGGGATTCAGGTCTCTCTGTGGCATTGCTAATTAAGAGCTGTGCTCCTCTCTTTGACGCTGGGCTGACCTTCAACACTGCTGTATTAACCATAAGGCTACAGGCAAACACTGCCCCCCTTCCTCTCTCTCTCTGTCTATGGCTCTCTCTCCATGTCTCTCTCTCTGTCTGTCTCTGTCCATGTGTCTCTCTCCAGCTCTCCTACAGCTCATCCATCCACCACCACCTTTTCTTTACATCCCACTTGCTCTCTTTACCTGCCTTTTATCTCTCCCTCAGTCTGTCTCACTCTATTTCACGTAGTACACACACACAGACTACTGTGAAATAAAGTACTCCCGCAAGGTCTAAGGAGCTATTTGTTTGTCCTTGACCATGACTTCGGTAAACAGGTTTAGTAGATTTGATGTCCTTCTTATCCATCTGTAGCTTAGACAATAGAGCAAAGCTGAATGCTGAAAGTGGGAATGAAGAGGACTATGAGGACTCAAAGCTTTCAGAGGCAGGGGTGGACGGGCCTTCCTCAAATTTGATTAAGTTAAATCAATTTCTTCTCCTCGTGGTACTTTGTATTCCTTTATTAGATAGTAGAAGTAGACAGGAGATGTGGGGAGAAGGGCGGTAAACATGCAACAAAGGTCGTCCACTGGTTTGAAACCAGTGAGGGTTGTAGCCATGTGGTGTACACTGTCAACATTCAGCTAAGGAGGCACCACAAGTTAGATGTATGTCTGTTGCGGGATAGTAACTCTGCTTGACACAGTTTGGAACACAGCAGAATATTTTAACTATTAATTAAATTTGGGGCCGTGGTGGAATGTACACTTCAGGAAATTATGAGCTAGACGTCATGGGTCTGATCCTACTGGGTGAGGTATCCGGGAGGGCATCCAGCCTTAATCCCCCAAGCTCCATCTATGTTCTGGTCCACCCTCACAATGTGGGGACTAATTATGATACATGACATGGACCTCTCAGGATCATAAAGCAGGACACCAACAACAAATAAAATGGTCGCTATTGAGCACAGGGCAACTGAGAAATATTGTGTTTGACTAGATATTGATGGACCTATATCAGACATATCCTGATGTTTGTCACTGATATGTTCTCATATCAACATATGATATACTGAACATGGGCTAACTCTAACCTCCCTCATTAGCCACGTGATTCTGATTGTTTTAACGGCAGGATAAAGACACCATGCCGACTGTTGACCTGAGGAGTCCTTTGCTCTCTCTCAATCAATCACAGATTACACTATGGAAGTGGGTGATTTAGGGATTTTGTTTACTTGTTTAATATAGAGGCCTGGGGCTGAATTAAACAAAGAGGCTCCTAAAATAGACCTGAGCTCCTGTCTGACTATGATCCAGACACCCCGTAATGCTCTGCCAGGCTGCATGTGTCTTTTGTTCATGTACACATGCACCTGTAACTGCATGTTTGTGTGTGTGTGCACCTGCATATTACACGACCGGCTGGGAGGACATGGACAGGGTACAAAGAAAGGTGGATGCCAATAGCCTAGAGGAGAAAGAGGTGGACCTGTACACATAAAGATGGCTGCTGCAGATGCCCAGACCAGCTTGGGAAACTGGGTGGCTAAAATTGTGCCAACAATAATCCAGGTGCCCTTGAGTGAGGGACTGCAGTAAAATATATATATTTTTTAAAAACACTCAGCTAGAGCTATTCAGGAGCCAGTAGCAGAGGACACTGGTATGGAACCACTCCAAGGCTCGACTGCATTAGATAGAACGTTTATATGTTAATTCTGCTTTTGCTCGATAGAATAGAAATTAGAGATGAGCAGTGATCTGGTTGTCTTGAAGGTAGCATTCTGGGATCAGTTTGAGCTTTGTGTTTCTGATGGGTTGCTGTGATGATGCTACAGTGGTGCAGGAGCTTCTCTAACCCCACATCAGGAGTGACATTTTATTGTGCTGATCCACTAATTGTTGAATATCTCTGAAAAAGAGTTCCTGCCAAGTGATCAAAGTCTGACAGTCTCCCTGTAAATGTAAATGGCTAGCTGTGTGAAAAGAGAATGATAATAAAAATAATAATAATGATATCCTTATCAGTCCCACAAGGGGAAATTTGGATTTCTCTGCATTTTTAACTCAACCTGTTTTATAGGAGCAGTGAGCTGCCAACATTGGTGCTCAGGGAGAAGTTAGGGGTTAAGTGTCTTGCTCAAGGACACCTTGACATGCTGTATGCAGGACAGGGGATCGATCCTGTATATAGCATGCCGAGGTGTCCTTGAGCAAGAATAGGATTAAAGTGATGGTCAACAGAATGTTCTGTTAACCATGTAGTCCTGGAAAATGTTCCCTTCAGTGGCCATTTGGAATTCTTTCTCTCCCTGTCTCTCTCGCTCTCTCTATCTGTCTCTTGCTCTCTCACGCAGAATGTCATGATCCTCATTCCCCATTAACGGCGTGTCTGACATGCCAACCTCTCATCTGTTTAAACAGGATAAGGGCACCATAACTGATAAAAGTGGACTCTGTGAAACATTCACACACACACTCACAAACAGGTACACACACATACATTAATACATGCAGGCACACTGGGGCACAGAATCGAATGCCCGTGGAAAGAGACACAGATACACAAGCAAAGATATATTCAGGCAAACACACACCAAGGACAGGCCAAAAGACACACACACACACACACACACACACACACACACACACACACACACACACACACACACTCAGTCACCCTGATAGACACACATGCATATGCACACATGCTACAGACAGGAGCAAGTCCTCAGGAGGAAGTCTAGTATGGCTGGATTCTATTTCCTCCTCTTGTGAGATAACCTGCGTACGTGTGTGTTTATGTGGCTGTGTGTAACAAAAGCCTGCATGATGGTGGGTTTTGACTTAAAATAATCTATCAAAATCAAGTCGGTATATAGACTTGACAGGAGCAGCATGGCTCATTGGGTAGAGCTGTTGTTTGGCGATGTGAAGGTTGCAGGTTCAATCCGGCATTTTCAGAGAAGCGTTTTCAAAGTGCCCTTGAGCAAGACACTGTTCTCCTAACTGCTCTGCCCTGTGATGGACTGGTGACCTGTCCAGGGTGTTTCCTCACCTTTTGCCCAGTGAGATAGAGTCCAGTTACCCTGCAACTTGACTTTGGATCAGCAGTTGACGATGGATGGAAGGATGCATAGCTGTGTGTTGCCGTGTGATTATCTGTATGTTTCTATGCATGTGCTGGCTGTGCAAACAAACTTCCTGCAGGACAATAAAGAGTATCCAGCTATCTACCCACACATCCATCCATCTATCTCTCAATTCCAGTTTTTGTCACTCTCACCTTTAACTATCTATTGATCGATGATAACTCACAGAAAGCCTGCATTTCTCATTCATATTTGCAGCAGACTCGGTTGTGTGCTCTTCAACCTGGCTGCCCACGTTAGTTCGTGTACTCTGAATCCATGTTAGCATTGGCATGTGTTCTGTTGCTTTTGAACGTGTGGACCTCATGAGGAATTCATATTGACCGTCATTCTCCATTACCTTTGACAAGTGTCATGGCCACACCGCGCCACAGCTCTCCAGATGTCCGTGGTAGGAGGCCAGATGTCATCGATCTGTGAACCATCCCTTTGATTTCAGCATTTCAATATCACCTGGAAAGTTTACAACACCAAACTCCAAGCGAGGCTCATCTGCTCTAATCTGTGTCCTCTCCACTTTCGATCCATTCCCTTTATCCCTCCAGGGTCAGCCTGGTGATGGGGTGGTCAGAGAAGAAGGTTGCACAGAAACTTGACAATCTTTGCTTTCTGTGGAGTTGATTTGATGTATTTGCTTCTGAGGGTTTATTTCCTTGCATCTTGAGGATGGTCGAGGTTTTTTGTGTACATTTTAATGTGGAGTTTTTGATGAATTAAAAGTCTCTACTTATTGTATTAGGTTATGTAGTTAATGTATTGTAATAGTTCCCCTTGGTTATACTGCTCTTTTTTATGTGGCTCTGTTTTGCTTTCCACTTTGCTGTTGTAACAGTGAAGATGTCCCCTTGTGGGGTTAATTAAGGAATATCTTATCTCATCTTATCTTACTTCCCCTTGACTCCAGATCCGAGGCAGCCGTAGGGAGGAAACGAGAAGACTTTGGCCTCTCCTCCTCTTGTCATCTCCTCACCTCTCCTTTCCTTATTTTAATCACCTCTCCTCTCTCCCTCTATTTCTCTCCTTTTCCCTGGGTCTCTCCTTACCCATCCTCCCATCCTATCTTCTTTGCCCTCCTTCTGTCACCCTTTCTGTCTCTCACCTATTTTTCCCTTTGCCATTCCCGTCTCACTCACCCTCTTATTTTCTCTGTCTAATATGAGGAGGCTGATAACAATGGCCTCCCAGAGAGCGTGCCAGATCAATGTTGCTGCCCCTTGATATCGAATGATGTCTTTTGTGTTTTGATAATGCATTCCAGTCTGCTTGCCCTATTCTCCCCCTGACTCCATTGCTTAGGTGAAGGCAATCCATCCTGTAACATGTAACTGGAACCCATCTCAGTGCTCATCGGGTGAAAGGCAGGCAAACACCCTGCTCAATTTGCCAGTCCATCATAGGACAGAGTAGTTAGGGTAACAGTGTTTTGCTCGAGAGCCTTTTGACACTTTGTGCAGAGGCCAGGAATCAAACCACTAATTTTCTGGGCAGCAGATGACCGTCCTACCTTCTGAGCTATCCATTATAAAGAATCTACTGTAACCGATAGACTTATGATATGTATTCCCCGACCCTGTCCTTGTCCTGTCTCTTCCATACTCAGTTATGCTTGATTCAATAGACTTCTCTCGCAGGATCCCCATGACAATAAGAATATTGATAGTTATGCAGTTACAGTGGATCCAACCCCTTCCCCTTCCTGCAGTTGGAGGTGTGCATCAAAAGTCCTTTTATTGCATGCCTCCAACTGCTGTGTTATCAATAAACTTTTCAATTCTTCTTCTCCTTCATTTCCTCATCCATCTTCTCTTCCATTTCTCCTTCACTTACTTGTAGATGCACACGAATGCAGGACAGTAATCAATTCTTATTTTCCTTATTTCTCTGTCTTGATCATCCCCAAGTCTCTTGCTCTCTCTCTCTCCCCCTCTCTCTGTGTTTCTCCCTCTCTTTCAGTAGTCAGTTACGGCTGCGAGGATGAAGAGAAGATAATCTATGTTATATAATCCAGGTAAGGGGGAAGGGTATATCCTATTGCAGTTCAAATATCTACACATAGCAGAATGCAGACTGACACAGATATGGGGGGTAAAGGGAAATTTACACCATGTGTTATTTTTGGTGTCTCTGATAGGAAGCTCCCCAAGTTTCTGTGGTACATTCCTGACCCAGTTTCCCCTTGGGGATCATTAGATTTAAAGGAGCCCCAGTGTGTCCGTCTGTGTGGCTAACAATTGCAGATCGAAACTGACAAGACAAGCACATGTAGATTTACCAGGCCATGGATAGCTAGCATGTTTGCCGACATCTTCCCTCAGCTCTCCCTAATGCTTTTAGCAGATAGGTTTTCTGTCATCACTGCTTGGTTGGCTAAGGACTGAGACCAGATGTGTGGTTGTTTTGTGAGAATATATAATGAGGCAGTGCTGCAATCCATGTCATGGATGTCAACTATGGTGGATCTCAGGGAAGGACTTTTCTTGTCCTGCAGGTCCTATGTGGCACAAGGGGGCGGCATGGCTCAGTGGGTAGAGCGGTCGCCTGGCAATCGGAAGGTTGCGGGTTCGATCCCCGATCCTGCAGAGAAGCGTGTCGAGGTGTCCTTGAGCAAGACACTGTTCCCCTAACTGCTCCCCTCTGTGGATGGGGGTCAGAATTCATCCACCGTATCCCTGCGTGTCGTAAGAGGCGACTAAAGGGTTGGCGTCTGGAAGGGCATCCGGTCATAAAAAAACTTCGCTCCACAACAAAATTCATGGAGAGTCAATGACTTGGAGGAGACGAATCCATGGACCGGTCAACCCCCGCTAGCGGGGAAAAACGGCCGGAATACAAATCCTGTTTGTGTGTGTGTTTGTGTGTGTATATATATATATGTATATATATATGTATATATGTGTATAT
>OMLC01036776.1:0-23769 GCA_900302585.1 Regalecus glesne
CTACACTTTGCCTATAACGTCAAAGAGTAAAAGATGGAGACTGCCTCCAAAGTCTATTCAATGTTAGTGTTGATGGAATTGTACCATTAGGATTGTAACCTAACCGGAAAATTTGTAATTTCACTTTATGTTTGTCTTTTACTTGGAGGAACAATGCTGGAGGAAGAGACCTTGGAAAACTCGAGATTTTGTGGAAATAGTGAGATGGGCAAAGTTTGACCTTGTCTGACTGCAAACTCAACATGGAAAGACTAGGATAATCTCCTGCACTGAATGGTGGCAGCAGAGGTGTGCGAGGAATCCACCCAGGGTCGACAAAGCCAGCACATCGGGGTGAACAGGGTAAGGACTTTCTTTCAAAGTATGATTCAGCACAGTGCAATGGCTTTTCATACTGAAAACAGAAGACAACATAGGCTCTATTAGCTATTACGCCCATCATTTCGGGATCAGATGGTCTAGTGCCACCCTTGGAGATACATGATATATCACAGAAATGATATGAATCTCAAAAGGTTTTGGCTCAGCTTAAAGAAGTTTTCATACTTAAGTTGATCAAGCAGAAATTACATCAGAAAAGCCAGGTTCTAATATTGAACCACAAATGGAGGGTACAATTACTAATCTTTACACTCAAACCTGTGACCTTTGGCTTGTAATTTCCTCGTGTGTGTGCTTTACCACTGAGCTACTGTGACCCCTAACTTATATAATGTTTAAAATGTATGATGTCATTGGGTAAAGTGAAGGAATATTATGTCTATTGTCACTGTACCCTTGAGCAAGGCAATTGAAGAAACCTGTTCTAGGCATGCTACATGGCTGATAGTAGAACTGTGGTTGAAATGAGTGAATCCCAAACACGAGTGTTGTAGCACCCAAGTTAATGTAAAAAAGATGGAATGCCAAAAAAGAGATAAGACTTTGACAAGGATACACTCTGTCCCCTATCCTATTTGTATGGACAGAACATCCTGGTGTAACTTGGGGACGGAGAGCATCCAATTTGGACGTATTAGGGTGTTAAGCCTGCTGTTGGTGAATGAAGTCCCCTTGGCTTCATCTGCCTGTGATCTCCAATGTGCATTGAAAGTGTTCATGGCTGAATTTGACATGGTTAGAATGGGTATTCCACTCCATATCTGAGGCTGTGGTTCTCTATCCAAGATAAAAGCTGTTCTGCAGTAATCATGCAGGAGTCAACAAGCCCCAAAAGTGAGGTTGGTGGGACCCCTATCCAACATGCATTTTTGCACCTTTGTCATCTTGTGAACTTTATCAGGATAATGTTCTGGCTACGGTCCGCCAATGTACTTGGATGAGTAAATCTATTCAGTAAAGGATTGTGTAAAACACCACGGCTGGACAGGTAACCTTCAGGCTTCCAAACCAGGATTCCATCAGAATGTTTACTCG
Organism: Regalecus glesne; assembly: GCA_900302585.1. NCBI lineage: Eukaryota > Metazoa > Chordata > Actinopteri > Lampriformes > Regalecidae > Regalecus > Regalecus glesne. The sequence continues at coordinate 1,417 of OMLC01036776.1, forward strand.
ATGTTGCTTTGACACAAGAAATATTTGGAGAAAGTCACATGTGCAACAATGGAATTTGTGCTCAAAATTGAACATAAGTTATATTGTTTTTGCTTCTACTTCATGCTGTGCAAGGATGGTTTAACCCAGATAACAAATGTTGTTGTATGTATGTACAATGACAATTGGGGGGGGGTGTAGTTCAGTAGTAGACCTTGCACTTTGGGAACTGAAAAGCCAGGGCCAGTGAGTTCGAAACCCACCATGGTGTATCAGGAAGGGCATCTGGCTTTAATCCCCCAAGCTCCATCTAAGTTGATGTCCATTCCCACTACCCGGGGACAAATCGTGACATGTAAAACAGACCTCTCTGAGTACAATGGAAAATGAATAAAGCTTTCTTGCTTTGACATGAGTTCCTAGGTTCACGCAGTAAAGGAGCCTGTTATGTGACAATACGTCGTAGTGCACAGGCTGAGCAGAATATAGTCCATCTATTTTCCACCACACCCCCCATCCCTCCTCCTATCAATCCACCAATGCTTGTGGGGAGCATCTTTGTCTAGTTGCAAATTAGACTCATGAGGGACCCTCTCATATGCTTCTATTCTCTTGATTCTTTATAACCGAGTGGCCAGGAGGAGCCTGGGTGGTCACTGCCATTAGGCATCACAAAAGGCTGACTCCCTTTGATATCCCTGCAGCCTGATGTCAGTGCAGCGCAAGAGTTGGGCTTAGCGAGGTTCCTGGGGGAGGATCCAGCTCGCTGTGTTGCGGGGCTTAGTTGTACGGGGAACATCAAACTCCACGCTGCCTCTTGATGGAAACATCAGGAGGTGGGATTATGTGCATTGCTCATCTGCCCCCGTTCCCTACCTGTTTTCAGGTCTGTGTTAAGGAGATGGCAGTCTGTCCCAGATGCTTGGCATTCAAATGATTAATCTGATCTTCACAATGGACAATGGGTGTTATTTACACAGCATTATAATTGAATCTGAACAAGGTTGGGAGGGGGGATCTTTCCCCAGGCTGTCTGTTGGAGATGGCTGATGGCTACGGCACATGTAGCTTCTGATCTCCATCAGCACCATGAGCATCAGTCACCGATATCAAACAGTTGTAGCTCATTTCACAAACTGTGTGCTAACAGTAAAATTTAAATGTAGTCTAGGTTAATATTCAATATGAACTCATCATTAAAATGATTATTTGAATGGACAGGGCATTGAGCACTATTAAGTATCCAGTTTGGTGAAATTAGGGCATTGTCCCTGCTCTTCTTTCAGCTTGTTCCCTGTTTCTCAGGGGTCCTCACAGCATTTTAGTTTCCATCGGTACTCTGTGAGGGTGCAGCACCAATGTCGGTCATTGTCATCTCGAGCCTCAACTGGTATTATGGTGCTATCGTCAAAATTATATTGTCATCTCGTCGTCAGTAGGGTCATGACCTTTGCTGCTAAAATTGACTTTAGAATTGGGATGTCAACCCTGAATCCAAGACTCTGTTTCTGTGATAGAAGCACACTTGCAATAACCAAGGGAGTGTCAACAAGGGGCAGAAGCAAGACTAGTGGGATTCCTGACTGGTAGACAGCTTTAGCACTTTTGGCATTAAGTGTAGGTCACTGGTTGACTGTTTCATGTTAGACCCACTGCTGGAGAGGGAAGCTAGTTGGTGCCTCTTGTTATTTTCAGCTCAAAAGCCAAAGTGACAAAGACTGATAAATGTTAAACATATCTGAGTGATGGAGAGCTGCAGAGTATGGCCCCATCTGGTGTTCGAGTTTAAGTCAGGCAACAGATCCCCAGTTTGAGGAACAAGTTACAGAACACCCAGAACAAAGATCACCTCGGGGTTTTTTACATGCATGATTACTAGTGTATCAGCTTTATAGTGCACATAGATATCGTGTTAACATCCACTCGGCATGTCATGTTTTACAAGTGCTAGAAAAGACAGCGCACAAGAACTGAAACTGCCTCTCAGCTTCCGCTCACACGAAAAGTCAAAATAGAAACGTGCTGTGGCTGTCTGAGAATCTTCAACGCTGTTCAAAATAAGCACTTTTCACATGACTGCCTTATTCACTGAGCAGAGAAGCTCTATCTTAAGATTAAAAACACACAGACACAAATCATGGCATCAGTTTCTCACTTTCAATAATGAAATGGTAATTGAAACAAGAAATTTCAACAAATATCCACTTTAAAACATTCGGGAAACAAGCAAGTGACAATCCTCATGAGGACCATCACAAAATGTATTTTAAGCTTGGTAGGAAAAACACAAGAGTATTACTCTCAGTTTCAGGGCAGGGATGTTTTTCTTTCTTAAAATTTTACAAGCGATTTATACATTACATGTATGCATCTTGAAAATACATCATCCGAACTGGCAGTTTATCAGTTGTACAAATGTAAACACCATGCATATTTACCAGATTATTAGACTTTTTTTTAACTGAATATTGCATGAGATTATTAGACTGAAGTAAAGTCTATGTTAGTGGGAGAGTACAGAGCAAGAGAATTTATAGCTGACTGGATCATAAACAAACAGCATGAACTACCCACTTCCACTTCATAAATCATTAAGTTTTAATAAAAACAGTACAAGATGGAGAAGCTTGATCTCAAAACTGTGAAACGCCCTTTAGTAAGATATTCACATTTAGGATAACCATTTCCTCCAAATCCGATCCCTTTAAGGCAGGCCGCCCCCTCCAAACGTCACAAATCTGACCAACATCTGCAATAAACTACACAGGAAAAGAAAGTCTGCCATAGTACACTAAAAATACAAAATAAATAGACATTCATAAAAAAAGACAAACGCAATATTTGGCAGCCATGCGCAGAGTTGGTCTGTAAACAAAACAGAATCACAAGGGGGGAGCGCCCCGATATTTTTTTCACAGGGGGACCTCAGCAGTCTCGTGAAAGGGGGGTGACGTGCCAGAGGGAAGCAGTGGTTTGATAATTCAGAAGAAATTAGGCAACAGGTCTCCTCCACTCAGTGTAGCTCAAACCATCTCAAATGGCTTCATCAGCTTCAACTGCAACTCCACTGCCTAATTAAAGGCAAATGAAGGGAGCCTGTGTAGACTATCGAGATCAAGACTCCATCTAAAGGGACCGCCCATTTATTGTGACTGAACTCATTCAACTTAATACATGCAAAAAATAAAACACCCTCCCAGCGACTGTTCCATCTTTTGCTCCCCAGAGGTCTGCATACTACCGGATCCTTGTAAATAGGTTCAGCACCGACACAGATTCCTGGTAAGGAGGGAGAGGAGAACATCCACATGAAGGAAACATACCAAAGACTCTTGAACAAAAATTACAGATGTTCATTTCCAAAGGGATACTATAAACGTCAAGTCAAATCAAAGGGCTACATCTGACAAGAGTGGTTCCAGTAAAGTATGGGGGAAGTGTAACCAAGCAAAGCCCTCAGAATGAATCCTAAAATGGAGAAATGTTGATGGTTACCTTGGTAGATCTCATCTTGCTGAAGACATTCCAGAACCTGAGTGTCTCATCTCCTGCACCCGTCACGATGGCCTCTCCGTCAGGGGACATGGCCTGCAGATATGGTATGTTAAAATGGTCCATTTCAAAATAGAATAAGCTCTATAAAGATGTTGGCACTGTTCTGCAGAAGTACAAACATGTTTTACTGACCAGGTACAGTACTCTGTAGGAGTGCCCTGTGAGTTTGGCCACTTGAGTGAGAGAGGGGTACTTCCACACTAGGATCTGGTTCTGGGAATAACCATGTGTGCTCACCTGGGATTAAAAAGCACATCATCTGATGTAAAAAAAAAAGAAGCTAGATTTACATGCAAACCAACTTATATTGCTGGCATATTTAAAACAATCAGCGTATATCTGGAACTGGTAACCTGTACAGGCTGTTTATCCGCCTTTCAGCCAATGAGGACTGAGATAGGCTCCAGTTCCCCCCTGTGACTCGATTTCAGATAAGTGGTTGACAATGGATGGATGGAACAGATATCTGGATACTAACTTGTATGTTCATTTGAATATTATACAGCAAGACATTTAAGAAAACAAGGATATAGTGCATCATGTTTCATGTAACCAGATGGAAAAATATGAGCAGTTATGAGGACCCCCTATTGGGAGCAGCCAAAATAATAAGAAGAAGAGAATTGGTACCTACACAACAGTGCTGGAAACTTATTTTGAATGAATCTCTGAGACTTGGAGTAGTCAGACACCACTGCAGTTACCAGAGTTATAGAAGATCTTCAGAACTGTGGCTTCAAGGTTTCTGCACATATCCCAGAAACCTAGATGTGTATTCTACTATGAGATACCATATATAGATTGACACCCGCCTTCTACCCACTCACCAGTTCATTAGTGTGTTTAGACCAGGCCAGGTTGCAGACCTGAGAGCCGGTATCAGTACACTGCAGCGGCTGTCCTGTCAGAGTGTTCCAGAATCGGATGCAGCGGTCTGCGGTGCCGCCTCCAGAGGCCAGGAGGCCATGCTGGTGGGGAGACCAGGCGATGGCCTTTACTGCAGCCAGGTGCTCTGTGTACTGTTGCACTGGCAGGACACTGGAGTGGTTCCACACTAGTAACTAGAGAGAAGTACAATGGGAGGAGCAAAGAAAGAAAGAAAAGATGCTTCCTGTTAGCCTGGGGTCCCCTCTTGAAAATGGATGTCAAAAAGAGCTTAAAAAAAGTATGTGGTGCTATGTAGTTATGCTATTAGAAAAGGAACTCTGGTTAGAGTCCCTTTCTGATTACCTTGTTATCATTTCCACCTGATGCTAGCAACTGGTGATCAGTACTCCACTTGAGTCCGCAGACTTCCTGTCTGTGTCCTTGGAGACGACGCTCTGATTGGAGGGGCGGGGCTCTGATATCCCGCTGCAGAATGACCCTATCACGACTCCCTGATGAAAGCTGGTCAGCATTCCATGCCAAAGCACCTGGAGGTGAATATGCATTGATGAAAGAATATTAGATGACTGCAAGTGACTGGTGCTCAATTGACTTTGGGAAAATCAATGACACTGACACCATTTTTCCATCACAAGTGATCCTTTGGGCTCTATCTCCCTTTTAAACTCACCCACTCTGGCTGTATGTCCTTCAAGAACCGAAAGCTTCTTCCCTGCTGCTGCATCCCAGATCTGCACATAGCCTTTATGAGTGCCCACTGCAACCAGGTTACCCTGAAACACAGTTCAGTTGGAATTCTATGGCAGCTGGATAGCTCAGTAGGTTTCCCACCAAAGATGGGGTTCTAACCTTGGATGGGACAAGTCTCCAGCAAGAGTCTGAGGCTGAGTTTTTATTCTAAAGGAAATAAATGTCCATCAACAAATAGAAAAATGATATAGGATCTCCCGAACTAAAAGAATTTCAGAACATTTTAACGCAAGTCAGTCAAAGATAAATGAACCACTGGCACAAGCTTTGGGAGAAAACATCTGTCATGAGGTGGTGAGACAAAATACTTACCCTTTCTGACCAGCCTACAGATGTTACTGAATCTCCTTCCACAGAGAGGTCACACAGACGTGTTACCTGCAAAGATAACAGGAAGAGATGAGCAAAGAGACAGTATGAACAGCTATGACGTCAGTTCCATAATACTTCTGATGTTTTTCCAGACGTATTTATTATCATATAAATGGGCTGATAGAGGTTACCCAGGTACCCCGGTCACTGTGTAACCTATCAATTGCGGTCCCCTTTTACTAATGATTCTCTGAGGATGCCACACTTGAGAAATCAGTATGAAATATAAAAACAGGTAATCTCGGAGCTCCTACAGCTGAGAACTGTCTTAACCACGTTTGAGATGGACATTCCTTCAGTATCTTTAATGCATTCTCATAACTTATCCCACCTACCTGACTGGTGCAGGCACTCCACAAGTAGACGCAAGTCCCTAGTCCAACGCTAAGGACATTGAGTGATGACCAGTCAACTAGATTGAGGTAGAAGTCATCCTGAAGCTCAGGAGCATCAAGTACTTTGAATGGAATCTTGGAAATCTTACGTGTAGGCTTCCTTGGTGAACGGAGCAGCTTTTGGCTGAAAGGCACAACATTTTTATTGGAATTAACTAGGACTAATTTAGATGAATTGAAACTAGGCCTACACAATTAATCATATATTAGTTGTGATCCTCATATTGGCTTCCACAATTGAAGATGATGAGCAAAGCAAGAGTCAAAAAAGCCTTATTTTGATTTGAACGTGTGAATATTACTTATTTATACGTTTACAAAACATCATGAATGTGAAGGCTGTTTTCTGTTGCTTTAAAATACTCAATAAAAAATTCAGTTTTTTTCAAAATTGATGAATAATCGTGATTGTAATTATAAGTATATAATTATATATTAATAATCATCATGATTTATCATTTTAGCCAAAATCAAGCAGCCCTATATTTAACTGACTTGGTAATGATGCTTTGCTTTTCCTTGTCTATGAAAGATATCATAAAAGTAATAAAAACCCAACTTCTCATTCAGTACCTGTTGCTACTAACTGGTGATAGGGAATACGGAGAGACTGCGTTGCCATCTTCTTCTGGAAGAGCTCTTTTGGCACTTACAGAATACTGTAGAACGCATATAGAAGTATAATTAATATACACTGGAGTATAGGTTCTATATATTACAAAGACGTATGTAAACTTTCATAGGATTAGGAACGTATATCATCTGTAGCTATGTTATTTCCTACACTAAAAAGGCTCCTCTTGACTGGGGTTGAAGGCTGGAGACGGCGGTCTTCTGATTGTGGGTCTTGTACTTTCTCTATGCCTGCACCTAGTAGCTCATTCTTCAGAAGGGCCGAATAAGCCAGGCCATCCGCTAAAGCCAGAGGAAAAGACAGAAAGGGCGAGGCAAAATAATGAGGAGGAGGAGACACTGTGTTCCTAATATAGTTCAAATTAAAAACACATTGTTCCCTGTAACTTGATTCTCATCCTCAGATCTTAAACATCTATTAGGCTAGGAAGAGAAATGGGGGGAAAGACTGAACTTTTGTAATCATACTGAATATTCTTTACTTATCTAAATTTTCTTAAAACCTCTTAAGGCTTTTTGAACTGGAGAAGGTCAAATTCTTAAGTAATATTCAATTAGACTGGTTTTACTAAACTAGGTCTGGCAACTTTCATGTACCATGTATTCTATACTGGGTAAAGGATATTGTGAGTTACCTCAAATTAATGTTTAATACTTTAAAAAAACCTTTAATAACTTTAAAGTTGACCCTTTTGGTCTACACTTGCTCTTGATGCACACTCTGACCAGTCAAACAAGCATTATTTCAACTGTCATGACCCTTTATTTTCTATGCAAGTAAAAGGAATCTTGTATTGCCGATCAACTATGGATTCCATCCATCCATCCATCCACCAGCAAGTCATTACTTACTAAATGCGACTATAAAAGAAAAAAGTCACATCATCTTTGAAGAATTCAGGTTTTAGTTATTGTTCCCTGATGTGATATTGGCAGATTCACCACAAGGCCCCAAAGGTACTGTGGCACAGCCTCCTATTTCATCCAACAGTGATGAAGTGATGCATTAAGGATATTTGAACAGGGCTACAATAATCTGACTACCTCTGAGTTTTCCCGTAGCTAAGCAGAATTGTACGACATTAAAATAATGCCACTTGTAATTATAGCATCAGGTCCCACCATGGACAAAAATGATCAGCTATATATAGATTGAGACATACAGTTGCTGGTGGCAACGGGCTATAAAAGGACCGAGTCCAGCCACACCAAACGGCCAAGAGAAAAACACGCATGTTTCGAGGAGAAATGTGGATTACTTACCTTTACTATTATCTGTTGTGCCATCTTTGGTTTTCCTGCTCTGATTGTGCGTTTTCTCAATTTCCTAGGTGAAGCAAATAAATAATGAGGGATTCTCAGCTAAACTAACCTGCAGGAGTTAAAGACAGTTGGAGGCAAAATGCATAAGAATAATAGAGTGTTTCCTTCAGAACTGCAATCCAGCATGACATTCTTAAAGCTAAGAAAAGAGGCTTGCTTTAGTAAGCATGAGAAGCAGTTCAAGCATGCATTGCAGGAAACTCACGTTGATGCGATGAAAGTTGACACTCCAATTGGCACCTGCCCTGGAGGGAATGAAGCGGTCACCATGCTTGCTCGGGGAGGACAAGGGGGAATTGGTGGGTGTCAAAGCTTGCACAGCTTCTATAGCCTTCTAAAAATAAGAAGAGAAGAAAGAACATCTCCAACAGGGATCCACACAAAGACAAGTATTTATGAGAGGCGTTAATAAGAGGAGGTGGCACACACGAAATGCCAATCATTTGGTCATTTCAGCCTAATATTAATCAACACCCCAGTGACACTGTCAAATTACATAGACTGACTGGCTACACTGCTTGTGGCTCCATGTGGAGAGCAGGGAAACAATTTCCTGCCACCTTAATTTTGCTGTCACTTATGAAGAAGGATTGTGGAGGAGCTGGTATCATTCTATGGTCAAGATGGTGACCTGAGGGGACAGCTTTATGCTGCAACTAGTTCAAACCCCCAGTGCGTAATTATCTCAAGAGAAAGCATAATCCTTGTATTCACATACTGGAACAATCATACCAATCAGTTTTTCATAAGCACCAGCTGTTGGCTGGATAGTAGAACATTTCAAACCGACTACTTTTGTCCTGGCGTTTTTTTTCATAGCCAGTTGCTTCTCATCTTATTGATACAAGGTTCCTTTTATCCAACTGAGTGGAGCCTAACAAAAACTAAACTGTCACTCAATACTTGTTTGTGTGTATATGCTGCTTCTCAGTCACATGAGGAGCAGGCAAGACAGCCAATGAGGCCAAAAATTTGCGTGGTTTGCCAACTTAAGTCCAAATGGTTTTCTGCTTGTTTACAGTAAACAAAATAGACACCTGGTTTTTTTGTTATGAGCTGCGCTCCACGCTGATTTATTGACATGGGATGTTGTTTGTCTTGCTTGTCTGCTCTATATTGCTTTTAATGTCAGTCATGGCTCTGAAGCCTTTGAAATCGGTAACACCCATGTGTTTCTATTTCACCTGTCATGCTCTCAGATATGTGCTTTTGCTGGTGAGATTATTTTGATTGGCGATTCCTCCTTTTGCTGAACGAGATGAGATACAGCACTCTGAGGTTTGATGAGATATCCCTTTATTAATCCCACAGGAGGAAATTTGTGATTGATTGATATACATTTGATATCAAATGAAGCACAAACTAGGAGTCGTCAGGATGCGGCACGACTGAGGTGACGTTCCCACCAACACAGTAGCAGGGGAAGGGAAGACATCTCACTTTAAAGAGGCCCTGGTTAAGTGTGATTATCTTCACTGGACATTTGTCTAAACAAGGAAGATGCCCTAACAGTCCAAAAGCTGATCAAAGAAAGGAGGAGGACAACAGTTACGTATCTTAGCATAAACCAGTGGTGATCCCATATGTAGTGGGAGTATCGGAACAGTTGAGACTCATTTTCCAAAGGCCATGTCTGAGTTGCTTTCAAACACACTGGGCCAGAGGTCGGTTCATCCGAAAGGATCATTCAGTGCAAACATGGCAATATAGTGTACACTATTTAGTCCCAGGAGGATTGCCATGACTTGTACATTAGGGAAACCAAACAGACACTGGCAAAGAGGATGGCACAACACAGAAGTGCCAACACATCTGACCAGGACTCTACAGTCTACACCAATATACAGGCCAGTGGCCACTCTTTCAAGGATGAGGATGTGGACAATTAAGTTTTATCTATACTCGGGGCGGCATAGCTCAGTGGGTAGAGCGGTCGTCTGGCAATCGGAAGGTTGCAGGATCGATCCCCGGTCCTGCATACAGCATGTCGAGGTGTCCTTGAGCAAGACTCTTAACCCCTAACTGCTCCCCGAGCGCCATATGTTGGCAGCTCACTGCTCCTATACAATAGGTTGGGTCAAAAATGCAGAGAAATCCAAATTTCTCCTTGCGGAACTGATAAGGGAATTCTTTCTTTTATCTATGTCCATTCAACTCAATAGAGACCAAATTATTTATTCAATTTTATTATCTTTTCATTAACGGTGACCTGTCCAGGGTGTTCCCCTGCCTTTGTGAGCTTTAGAATAGGCTCTAGCATGACCTGGCTGCTACAATAGCTAGATGGATATATGAGATAAGGGTTTTATTTGCCACACAGCCAAGACTAATGGAATTGGTTCTCTGCATCTAACCCGTTCAATTGAATAAAACTATTGAGTTCAGCTGCAGCATCCACGGAGCCGTTAGGGGTTCATTGTCTTGCTTATAGACACCTTGACAGACTTTCTACAGGGGCCAGGGGATCGAACCACCAATCTCCGATCACTTAGATGACCATACTAACTCCTGAGCTATGCCGCCCTGAATAATGGAGATTCAATGCTAACAAAGGGATGCAGATAAAATGTGTTTTTTAAGGCTAATCAGACGGTCACTAAACGACAAAAAGTACATTTACAACATGTGTCAAATGCATTCAGGTCATACAGAATAAGCAGACCGTATGCCAAAGCGGATATTTATTCACTTACCAAAGGGCTTGCATTCTCGTTTTGGATATTGATCTGTCGAAGAAGTCTGCATTCATAGTCCTGGTCCATGACTACAGTAATGATAAAATTTGTCAGTCAAAACCATCCTGATTATCGAATTAAGATGCAATATACATAGAGATTATATCGATTAACCATTCACTGTTACTAAAATACTTTGGTGAGCGTTCCATCCTTGAGTTCCAGGTTCTATCGACCGCTAAACAATTCTGCATAATTTGAAATCAAATAGTCTTTACCAATTATACAGATATAACGTACTTTCCTAGATATCCCAAATAGTTCAAGTCTCGCTTCTAGGTGACTAACGCCAGCAGAACACGGACTATTTTAGATCAGTTTGACACCATTGTCAAACTTAACGCCCCGTCTTTGTTCATATGATTTCACGTAGCATTGGTGGTAGGACAAAAGTCAGTTCATTCGCTAAGTTGTACGTAGCGATCGTTCACAAAGAAACTCAAAAAACACCGAAGAATTGGGCTGAAAATGGACGAAATCCAGTGTATCGATCGCCAGATAACAGTAACTCCGTCTACGCTAACGCAGGGCTACCGGGCTAACACAACGTATTAGCTATATTGTTTGTGCTCAGTCAACAATCATAGAGAGACGTACCGCTTTGTAAGGTTGAAGTTTTGCCAGCGTTTGCTGCTTACAGTTCTGATTGACCGGATTGAGTTCCTTTTGTCCGTTCTATGTGATTTGCCACTATTAACGGAGTAATTCATGAAAGGAAAATGTTCTCACTAAACATTCGATTGTGGGTCCCTAAGGATCACGGGAAGGATGTGACGTTACCATTTTTGAATCATACACTTCAAGTTGTCAAGGAAACGCAGCGCTTTCCGGTAGAGTGCATGTATATACATATATATATATATATATATACACAAAAATATAATCATTTATACATTGGTCAAAATAAAACGCTATGGTGTTTGGTATAGGACTGCAAAGTGATTGATCAAGAATAAAGAAGAAACTTTATTTTATCTTAATTGCACATACAAACAATGACATTCCTTCTCTACATTTACGTCAGGTCAATTTTATTTGCATAGTCCAACTCCAATTCCTATTCTTATTGCCTTGCTCAGGGGCTTAAGCAGAAGTATCAATCCTAGATACATGTTTTTGATGGTGGGGTACACCGGAGCACCCATAGGAAAGCCATGCAGGCACTGGGATAACATGCAAACTCCACACAAAAGGGCCTGGGATTTGAACTCAGGACCTTCTTGTTGTGAGATGACAGTACTAACCACTGGGCCACCATACTAATGTTTAATTCTTGCTGATTTTTGATTAATTAAAGGTGGTATAAAGTTCCCATTGAAGATTGACATTTAATAATGCTCATGTGGTGCTCATGTAGAGCACTTTTCAGCCTCTATACATACATGACTCAATGGCTGGGCATTGTTTTGTCCATCCATTCTTGTTGTGACATTCATCTCATCTTGTTGGCTTTCATACTTATTTGTTGTACCTTTACATGAAAATGTTTGATCAGCATAACCCATGGGCTCCATATTCCCAGTCACATTTTCACTCTATCAGTACTGTTAAAGAACTCACATCTATGTATGGACATGCTTGAGCCAAAACAACTTCTCCATGGTGGACTCCGTGTAGAGCAGCATAGAGCCATCTGACAGTGGCAATGGGAGATGCGGGATAGTGTATTATTAGCAGTGTGACATACAGTTTATATGAATCCCAAAGTTAACTTGCTGCTGAATTGTTTGAGGGCATGATTGCATACCATTGAAAATAATCTATTACCTTGCTCTAAGTAAGCATGGTCATCACTTCTGTTATTTATTGTTACATAATATTTAGATTATTGTATACAGAACACCCTCCTTTGCATGATGGTTTTAAAGCTTTTTATTCAAAAAATTAGCTGGAATATGGTAATGAAATGTAGATTATCTAACATGAAGTAAAAATGCCAATTGAACACATCCCATATGATAATGAATCCATGATGACCCTCATCCCACAGATTTAACAGTGCCACAGACTGAAATGTGGTTGGGTATGTAGCTTTACTCAACTGGAATAATATTTTTGCTAAAGCTGATAAAAAATAGTGTATTATTTTACAGAACATCTCAAGAGTTTGATATCCCTCCAACAGTGGTCCATCAAAAATAAATCAATAAGAAATTTCAGTCAAAAATCCATAGTTTAGCTACAGCAGTTACAATTAAATGAGTTCTATTGTACATTAATTATAAATAGCTAAAACTCTTATTTTGCATAAAAAGTAAGAGTAAAATGAATGGCTCTACTTTGTAGATAAAAAGCCCAAACAATTCAAATCAGGACAAAAATAGTGCACATCTAAAGTTCTCCCAAATAGGCAAGAGTTCTTATTGGCTAAAAGGCTCTCTTAATTCATTAGCTTCCACTAACCCTACACCAATGATACAGACTTTTGCCCTGCATAACTACAGCACTCATGTTCTGTCTAACTTACTCAAGTTGATAATCCTGAGCAAAAATACTAGAGAAAAACAACCTGAGCCCCTCAGGGTTAACAATGGAGAGCCACAGGCTAAAATATCACATTATCTAAGAATACAGCAAGTGTATAACTAGAAGAGATCATAGATCAAAACATATTTACAGTACAGGCAAATAGTCAAATAAATCAAGGCAGTATGTTAAAATGACACACAAAACTAACAAAAAGACACAATTAAATATTTGTGTGAAACAGTAAAGAAGCTTCAGTGACGTGATTGCCAAGTCCAGTTTTACCAGTGACACTGACAACTGTAGTACAAACATTCATGGTCATCACTTTGTATGGACTTGTATTCTGTAATATTCATATGAGGCTCACTACAGATTGGCAAATAATTAAAATACTAAAAGTGAGCTAGGTAAAGCTACAAGATATTGCCATGATTTTTTTTTAATCGTAAAAAAATTGGAATAGAAAGGCAAAAAAGCTGTGACGATTGACTTCATAAGTGTAGTGTGAGGACAAAAAGATGACGTGGACATGGGCGAGACTGGACTATATGGAGGAGGTATCTTTAGGTATTAGTTTAAGGCCACTGCTGACTTGGAAGCGAGTTTCATCTGATATGCCATACTGTTCAAGAGGGTCCTGAGGAGACAGAAAGCAGTGGGTAAGAAGAACAAAATCTTTACTTTAAAAAAGGCTCAGTTTATGTACAAAAATTTACAAAAGCAAAATTTAATTCTATGGTGCAATAAATAAACCACTTTGTATGGTACTGATAGAACAGATCACATGACAAGGACCTTCATATACAATTGTGATAGATCTTACCTTGCCAGTAAGCCTATGGATTTCCGTACGATAGAATATCAGGTTCTTCCTCATGAACTCATAACTGAAAAAGTGAAAAGTGATGGCAGGAAAAAATGCAACATTAAAAATTAAATTATTGGCTAAGCTCCCTTGTCGCAGGGAGCACATAATAGGTACTTTGGATTTCTTCAGTCTTTGTAAATTCAATTAGTCAAAAACAAAGATGATCCTTTTTCTTTCTTTCTAAAAGGAAAATGTCTACTTTTCATGGACCACTATGATCAAGATATGCCAAATCAGCTGCACTGGGATGTAATGGTGTGCAATCCTACCTGGCTTTGACGATTGAGTCTATCCACTCCACACAGTGCTCTTCAGAGTCACATTCAAACAGGTACTTCCTCTCTGCCTCATCCAGAAATGCTGCAACAGCAAAATGTGTCAGTATTTATAGATATCTTCTTCTTTCATCTTGTTCCTCATATCTCAGGGGTTGCTACAGTGGATCTTGTTGACTTGATGATCTGGTAAAAAATCTAACATCGGATTCCTTTCCTGAGACAACCATTAACCCTATAGGTGGGAGCACAGGTAAAGCGGTGGACACCATCCCAGTATTCATGGACTTGAATCCATGCCTGTCACCAGACAGAGTATATAGAAATAAGTAAAAAATAATTTGTTACTATTTAATGACCAAATTCACAAACTGGGATGAGTGCATCACTCATTTTCAATGAAAAAAAATCTCTGAAACCATTGCATTATAGTCAAATACACATATGTACAGATACCAAGCTGTAAACCTCCAAGGCTGATCTATGAATTAATGCGTTACAGATAAATCAATGCATACTTTCACCACAATCCAATAACAACTTTATTGTTGATGTGTTACAGCTACAGGAATTAAGTTTATCAAAAGCCTTGGGGTCCAAGACCCGACACTGGATGAGCGGTTTACGATGGGTGGGAAAGCCTCGAAGTAATGTTAGCCTATTCAGTGCAGATCATGACAACATTTTGGAAGCAATTGACAGCCCCCCAAAAAGATCTTCTTACTCTAAATTTCAAGTAAGCTCACTCACCGCTTTTGACTTGGAGAGTGTGAACAAGAGTAGGTGGAAAGCCATGTGTGAATATGTCTTGATGCATGCTCAATATGTCTTGCTCTATGTGTGAACAATAATAGTGAAAAGAACAATAGTGACTCACTAATAGAGAAGGCCAGGCTGTCCTCCCTCTCAACCCGACAATCCTCAAGCAGCAAAGCCCCAAGCGGCTGAAATATAAACGTTGCTTTAGCCGAATTGAACTTTAAAGGGACATCTCGTTAGGAATTATAGAGCATAAACAGATGGATGGGAAAAATAATATGGATCATTTAAAAATATATCAAAAATAACTATTTAACACGCATCATGCATACACAAGACAGTTGTTTCTTTTAATGCACATATCATAATGCAGAGATTAATCTCTCCATTGTTGCCTACTTCCTAGTTATACAGACGACTGTTCGCTGCTTTTCCTTACCTCGTCCTCATCTGTCCGGAAATAGAAAAGGAAGTTAACAACCAGTTTCACCAGCCTCTTCTTTACAACTGCACGACAACAATTAGGAATCAGACTGAAACAAATTTGACATTGACAACACAGATAGAATGTAGCACTGTTACACGCCTGGGAGTGAACTAAATGCATTGCCACTCTGCTAAAAATCACATTGGCTTGAAAGTAATGAAAGTAGATTAAATGAAAAAATGAGTGTAGAAAATGAAAGTAGATTAGAAAGTCAAGCTACCATCTCCTTTTTTTGGTCCTCGCATCCCAAGCTCCGCCGCCTTCTCCGAGGGCTGGCGGCTAAGGGAAACTAGCTCTTTCTCGTTGAAACGCATTCCGTTTGAGGACAGGACATTCGTTTAAAACCAAGTCAGCTTTCCTCAGCCATTATCTCGATCAGAACTGGGTTCTAGTAAACAGCTCTGTGCGTTACCTCAGTCACTGAGTCTGTATTGCCTATTTGTCTATTCGTCACTGTTGCTGGTCATCTCGCTGCCGGTCAAGAACAAGCAGTGACTACGGGGCGCACACTCCCTCTATGGAAGCTCAGAGGAGACAAAAGTAAAAGGCACAGGCAATGCGATTACTTCCGCACCGAGCTCTAATTGTCAAACCTAATTGACATACAACCGATTTTGAAACGAACCACCGGGATAGGGTTTTGAAAATAACGTTGAATTCAACTACACAGATTTCATATTCACCATAAAAAAGGTTTCCTACTGGACCTTGACCTTTTTTTCACAGGTTTAAGGATACAATACACGAACGCATACGGATCATCGATAAAGACGCATCAAAGGCCGCGCATGCGTACAGTAAGTTACTGGCGTGGGGACAACGTTGTCAGTAAGTGTAGCTAAAGAAAGCAAACATTTTCCTTACTATATACATATATACATGTGTGTATCTGTATTCATATTTGTCATATATATGAGGATATTTTTTGCTTCATATGTGTATATTACCATATGGTCCTCTTTAATATGTGCAGTTTGCTAGCTTTAATTTTACGAATACTTTTGCTAACGTCCGTTAGCTTTAGTCACGATAGCCTTAAGATGCATTCATATGGCTTGTATGAAACTCAATGCAACGTTAGCTCGGTGTTAATCAGAAGACTTACCGTCAATGTGTTATTATTATTATTGTTATTATTATTATAATCCGTAGTAGGGATATCGTTATTTGATATCTTGCTCAAGGACACTTCGACATATTCTTCACATCTCTTGTTATTCCACCATAACTCTGTTAGCCTCACTCAGTGTCCTGTAAATTGTGATTTACACTGTATACACAGCATACATAGCTAGCATACGTCTTTGGAGAGAGATCCTTCCTCTGTTGCTCTCCCTGAGGTTTCTTCTCATTTTTACCCTCCCTGTTAGAGTTTTTAAGGGAGTTGTTCATTGTCTGGTGCTATGGTCTATGGACAAGATTTTGTGTTATTGAAAACCTGTGTTATTGTAAACCAGAGGCAAATCTGCAATTTTTGATAATTGGCTATAGAAATAAAATACAACTGACTTGACTATTACTATTGACCATGGTCAAACAAGTGATCAAATCTCTCATTCTAACACACACTCGAGCTTACACCCAAACTATGATTAATTGAGCTATTGAGCTAACTACATAACTAAAAATAAATTCATGTACTTTTGAAGTACATGAATATTCAGATTCTTAAAAACCACTTTCCTTCTGTTTACATATTTTTACACTATAAAGTCAAGTGATATGCATTCAAACTGTGTTTGTCGTCTTGTATGAAGTACATGTAGTCAAAACTGAAACAAACCGCTAGAACAATGCCAAGGTATTGATACCAACAAGCTACTATTTCCGAAAAGCAAATGAATATATTAAAAGATCATAATTTGGAATGTTCTTGGCACCATAGATATAACTACATTCTTAGCATTAGATGGTAAATGGATTTGTTCTTATACAGTGCTTTTCTAGTCTAACGACCACTCAAAGCACTTTACAATGTCACATTTACTGAGCTACGTGGCAGGATTTGAACTCGCAATGCCAAGGTCCCAGGCGTGTGCTGAGCCACCAATAGTGAACAATTAATAAAAAATGTGTGCATTAAGAGTACATCTGTCACCATCTTACAATGCTGGGATTAAAACTATTTCCCAGCTCTGAATAGTACTCATTACCATTGAAACTAGTAAATGTGCAACCTGCAACGTTGGTTTCAGTCGTTGTGCAACTGTATTGTTTACAAGGTTGGTGATACCTGCAGTCAACTTAGACTGAAGATGTCACCTGTATGATTGATGAAATGTTTCTTTCAAAAATGCTGTATCTAGATGAACCGATTCAACTTTTTTGCAATTGTGTCCTTTATGATTCCACAGGTAATCAGTAGAGTTCTGCTTGTAATACCGCTGACTGTCCAGTGTCAACTGGACTCCCGTGTGTGGTTGGGTTCATTTCTCTGCAAAGATGGATTTCCAGCATCGAGCTGGGGGAAAGACCGGGAGCGGTGGGGTGGCTTCTGCGTCTGAGAGTAACCGTGACAGACGAGAGCGGTTGCGTCAGTTGGCCCTCGAGACCATCGATATCAACAAAGACCCCTATTTCATGAAGAACCATTTAGGTTCATACGAGTGTAAACTTTGTCTGACACTTCACAACAATGAGGTACAGCAGTACTGATAAAAACTAGTACATTGTTTCACTTGGTCAGAACTCAGTCATTCACTGTTTTGAGATCCTCTTGGTTGAAAAGGAAGTCACTGTCCCTCTCTGTTGCAGGGCAGCTATCTAGCTCACACACAAGGAAAGAAACATCAGACCAATTTGTAAGTTTTTTGTTACTTCCATGTGAATGTTACATATTACCATACTCTGTCAGTTGTGTAGACTAATTGTTGAAATACAATATTTTCATTAATTTCAGAGCGAGAAGAGCTGCCAAAGAGGCCAAAGAAGCCCCTGCTCAGCCAGCTCCAGAGAAAGTCAAGGTTGAAGTTAAGAAGTTTGTGAAGATTGGTCGACCAGGATACAAAGGTAGTAAAGTGGTTGCTTGACATACATCAATGCTGTCATCTTTCATTTTACTATTGGCCTTACTGAAGATTGCAGTGATGGTCAATGACTGATAATGTATTCATACTGTCTATAGTAACCAAACAGAGGGACCCAGAAACTGGGCAACAGTCTCTACTTTTCCAGGTTAGTGTGTTGTCTTGGCCTTACTATGTGACATATATTCATTTTGGAAAGAATGTTCATAAATTAACAGCAGGAATTCTATGTAATTCACACCCATTAAAACGGGAGCCTTTTTTAAAGACATGCATTTGAACTTCTTTTTCACCTGTTCCCACCCATCAGATTGACTACCCAGAGATAGCTGAAGGAATCGGACCGAGGCATCGCTTCATGTCTGCTTATGAACAGCGCATTGAACCACCTGATCGTCGTTGGCAGTATCTGCTTTTGGCTGCAGAACCCTATGAGACCATTGCCTTCAAGGTATCAGAGTTAAAAGTCTATTCCGGTTTTCCCCCAAAAATTAAAATATATAAATATATATATCGGTGTAACAAATTTGTTTCCTTTTAGGTTCCAAGTAGAGAAATTGATAAAGCAGAGAACCGATTCTGGACACACTGGAACAAAGAAACTAAACAGGTACTGATAAGCATCAGTCATTGCATCAAAGACATGTGTTTCAGTGAGTTTTTCATTTTATAAATCCAACTGAAGCTACAGAGATATCTGATTAGACTCCACTTCATTTTTGCTCCTAGTTCTTCCTGCAGTTCCACTTCAAAATGGAAAAAACTGTTCCCCAGTCCAGTGGATCAACAGTTCCAGCAGGAGTAAAGCGACCTCCTCCTCTAATGACTGGTCTTGGACCTCGTCCCCCAAATGAAAATATGCCTCCTCCCCCACCGGGAGGGATGCCTATTGTTCCCCTTCCTCCCGGTGCCCCAGGCGGTCCTCCAATCCCTCCCCAGATGCCCCCACAGATGCCCATGCCCCCAATGCCAATGAGGCCACCACCTCCAGAGGGTCTTGGGATATCAAATAACTGATCTGATGTTTGTGTATTCTATAAGTCTCCATTGTTTGTCATCATATTGCCCTGTTGATCTGATTATTAACAATAGTTTCCATCTTATTTTAGATATTTGAAAGGATTCCTGATTTTTATTCAACAGATTTTTTTAAAATTCCCTATCAGTCCCACGAGGGGAAATTTGCAATTCTCTGCATTTATATTGTGCTACCCCTTAAACGTTTTTTGAGGGAGTGATACTTTAGGTTCTAAGGACAGTAAGTTGTGTTAGTGTAAAGTTCACTGAGGCTAAGTTTCAATTTCTGAAAATGGACTATAAAAATAAAATTGATTTGACTTGCATTTAACCCAGATGTACACACAAAGTCGATATTCACATATGGATTAACTTTTTTAGCAGAAGTGCTACTTTGTTGTAGTCTATGATCATGGAATAAAATGCAGCCATTTCGTTTTGTACAAATGCTTTGTTTCTGGTTATAGTTTCACTTGACAAATAGAGTTCATCCTTTTTTTTAATCCCTTTTTTTCCCCACCGGAATTCCCGGAGTTGCCTGCGGCTGGATCTGGTGCTTTGATGCCCCTCTAGAGCGTGGACAGGAAGGAGGAAGCCGTAGCATCTGTCTCCTCCAAGTCACATGACGACTAGTCCTCACTATTTCACTCATCATGGTCTCGCGGGGAACGAAGCGAGAGTACTTTCTGTCCAACTACATGACACAGAGATGCGCTGAACAGCGCCTTAACCCCCTATGCCATTGGAGGCCCCAAATAGTGTCCATCTTTTGAAAAACTTTTTTATGATTAAATATGAAGGGAGGAATACTTAACCCTTGAATGTATTACCGCTATAGGTTCAAGCAATTGGTCAATATACTACATAACTATTCCTAATGCTAGTCTGGGAGGGGATAAAGAGGTGTTAAAGTAAAAATGGGGTCAGACTCATATCTTCTGAAGACTCAACAGCCATCTTTTGCATCATGTGTTTCTCACTCGTGCATGAGGATGTGATCATTCACCAGGTCCCTGAATGAGGTTCTGGGATGGATAACACATTAAGTCTAGCAAGTCAGACAAATTTCCCAAACTAGGTTCATTCAAGAGGATTTTTGCTGAATCAAAATAAGTGGAAGTAGCGGAAGTTGTCCACAAGTCCATCACTTTTATGTCTTTAGAGTTGTGTGATTAAAGGAAAAGCAGAGAGGAAAAGAAAATTATGCTGAATTATAGATTACCAATGTGGAGAAGATGATGGCTTTTGTTTTCTGAATAGCAAGAGGGAACGTTCATGAGGCACTGAGCTCAGTCACTGAGTCTGATGAGTCTCAGCTCAGCGTTCCTCATCATCCCTGGAATTATCTGGAGTAACTTGTGGCCATGTTGGCATTGCCTCTGTTTACGTCTCATCCTTTCTCCATTCTGTTCCTTTGCCCCATACAGAACCGCGTGTGTCAAGAGCACACACGAGCACACCGCCCTCCTCCCTAAGTCACATCATTGACCAAAATTACAGCCTTTCACGAAAGACCCAAATGAAGCACGTCGTAAAAGCTTGCATTTCTTTTTCTTTTAGTGGTTTTGTGATCAGGGCCACATTTGAGGAGATAGGACAACACTGAATCAATCAAGTACAGAGCTGTCCTGCTGTGCAGACGATTGCCTCTACTGTTCTGAAAATACATCATCCTATTTACCTCGGGGTGAATTAAGGTCATAACCTACACCCTCAAATCTTTCCTTAGAAGAAGAAGAAGAAGAAGCTTTATTCATTTCTCTCTGTACATGCATAGAAGGAAATCTGTCTTCTGCATTTAACATTTGACATGTATGTAGGATGGGTTAAATGCAGAGAATTCCAAATTTACCCTAGTGGGACTAATAAGGGAATAAAAAAAACCATCCTATTGTATAGGAGTAGTGAGCGTCTGCAGCGCCCGGGGACCAACTCCAGCTCTTTTTCTTTTTCCCTTGCTCAGGGGCACAGGCAGGAGTATTAACCCTAACATGTGAGTCTTTTTTGTAGGCAGCCCCACATAGCCATCTCATAAAATATACAGACATTTGGGACACCAAGGCCCTCCTTAGTTGACCGGGAAAGCAGTACTGGGACCTCTTTTGTCTTTCAGTAGAGCCTGAGGAACATATTTGTAGGTCAGTTTCAAGCTTTGCTAAAGCATGTCCATCGTGTTTGGAACATTGTGGATTTTGACTTTATTTTGACGCTGCCTTTAAAGGTTGGCTTCATAAGACGTCTTTACAGGCCATCAAGATATCACACATTTAACCAAGCAAAGCCTGACAGGCACCATCATCAACACTCCCAGTGAAAATAGACATGGCCGGTAGCCCACATCATTTGAAGGTCTTTATTATTTACATCTACAATCAAGTCTATGCTGTGTGGAGACAGCAGCACTGACAGACAGACAGGAGGTGGAGCTGGAGGTGGAGGAGGGGAAGATGCTGAGATTTACACTGGGAGTGATGGAGAAGGACCAGATCAGGAACCAGTATATCAGAGGAACAGCTCAGGGTGGAGGGTTTGGAGACAAAGCAAGAGAGACCAGACTGAGATGGTGTGGACATGTGCGGAGGAGAGATGCTGGTATACTGGGAGAAGGATGCTGGTATACTGGGAGAAGGATGCTGAATATGGAGCTGCCAGGCTAGAGGAGAAGAGGAAGACCAGAGAGGAGGTTTATGATGTGGTGAGGGAGGACATGCAGGTGGCTGGTGAGACAGAGGAAGATGTAGAGGAAGAGATGGAGATGATGATCTGCTGTGGTGACCTCTAACAGGAGCATCTCAAGGTAGTAGTAGTAGTAGATTAAGTTT
>OMLC01036778.1:0-15334 GCA_900302585.1 Regalecus glesne
ATGGCCAATTTCCTCTGATCTCAGTCAATTTTCAGATGTAAACATCAAAGGCAGCTCATTTCAGATAGATCACATTATCAATGATCAATTTCAAGCTTGAGTAAGCGAATTCGATTTGAAGGAAAATGCGTCAGATCAGATGACAGAAATCCAAAGTGGAAATTATGCCAGCCTATCTGAGCACCATCGAGCAGGACGGACTCCCTGGATGCCTGTCTGCTGCACGTCTCTGGGAATTAAAGGCAACTTCTGCCTCACAGGTCAAAACAGGGTCCGGGCCCGACTGTGACTCAGCCTGTAAGCAGTCCTGACAACCTTTCTGGTGCCATTAAGGCAAGGTAAGTGAAAGCTTAGCCGAACTGTCCGTCCATCCATCTATTTCCCTGATCAGTCACATGTTCATGAGAAGGAGGCAGGGGGGTCTCGCATGAGTGTGCATGTGACGTGTCAGGGAAGGGGAAGCAGGAGAAACGTGCACGTATACATGTGTCGATGACAGTAAGACAAGTGGGGAGAGATTGGTTTGTATGTGTGTGTGCACGTGCACGGCCGTGTTGGCATTTGGATGCACGTGCCTGTGGGTGGTGCCTGTGTGTCAGGCTCCTCACACACACTGAAGTGTAAAGGTACAGGCTTTCTCTCTGTTTCCCTTCCAGGCAGCTCTTGCAGAGTAATCAAAACCCATGCTCAAATGACAGGAGAGGCCGACAAGGTGGGGGGGGGCGCTCTGGAAGCGTTTCAAAACTACCTGCTCTCTGAAACGAGCTTTTATTTCTTCTGGCGAAAGAAAAGATATATTTTGGATGCTGGGTAGGATCCATGGACTGGCAAGAGGGGGGGAGGGGGTCAGGCTGGCGTGAATCACTCAACAAGCACTTCGTCTCCGATGCCCTGAGATGCCTCTGAGTTCAGCATCACAACAGCGATCGTTTAAGCTAGCTGAAAGGTTCTCGGTATACGATCATTTATCTTTCGCTTCACTTGTACCGGTTATAGTTTTTGGTTTTGTTTTTTAAAATATTTTTTTAATAGTTATTTGCCCACAGATGGACACGTCCATAGGTAAACGTGTACCTATCTGTCGGTAAATAGCTCGGGAACTAAAACACACTGGACTTGTGTGCACTCTTAAATGAGGACAGCTCCATTCGACCTGCTCTTGGCAAATCTAATATGTTCCTAAATGCAAACAAGCAGCTTACACTACAAGATCTGCCCAGTGACATTTTTACATGGCTTCGAAATATCCAGTCTACATGATCAGCACAGAGAAAATAAGAAGAATCAATGCTTATATACACAATGAAGCTTGTCCTCTGCATTTAACACATCCATGCTCAGGGGCACAGGCAGGAGAATTAACCCTAACATGCACGTCTCTTAGATGATGGGTCAGAGACCAGAGCACCCTGAGGAAACCCACACAGGGATGTGGAGACATGTAAACTCCATGCAGTACCCAGGGTCAGCCGGGGATTCGAACCCAGGACCGGCTTACGGTGAAGTGACATTGCTTCACATTACCTGATGGTATACATTTGACTTTTAATAGATCCCACTGCAGTGAATCTACATCATGGTTGGTGCCGAGAAGGTGTTGAATGAGTCGTTCGACCAACCCCAGAAATGAAAAGTCCATAAAGGTCAACTTGTATATATAATCTACACCATTCTGTTATGTAGGTATTCACACACAGTTTTCATCCTCTCTCTATCCTCACACACACAGACCCCACATGCCTCGAATCCAGCACCATCACGCCCAATGCCAAAAACCCTGTGGTAACCTGTCCAAATGACGCCGCCATTCGCTTTCACCCCTGTCATTTCTAAATACTTTGAACAACTGTTTGGATACATGCTCACTAATCCGGGTAAGGAGATCACATAAAAACTGAATCACTTCATCTGGAAACAATGTTTTATTTGATGGAAAGGTTTCATAGCTGACAAAGGGGGGACATCTTTCGTCTGAAGACTGGACGACTGGTACTCACCCACAAACAAAGACACTCTCCCAGATAACCTAGACCAACACCAGTTTGGCTACCAGGTAAACAGATCAACCAAATACGTTTTAGAACCTTGGTAAATATATAGTATTGTATTGCCTATGGATACACCTTTTGGGTACAGCTTTTTCTGGGGGAAATCCTCTTTCAATAATCTAACTACATACCTTTAAATACCGAAAACGGGAAAATAAAATAAACATGTTGGAGCTCTCAATAGACCATTCAGAAAACCACCAAATCGTCCAATCTCAGTAACACAGAACTGAGGCAATGCACCATAGTGTCATTCAAAAGTCCATCGCAACGCGACGCTGTTGGGAGGGACGGACAGTGTTAGAAGGTACACTTCCGGATCAGAAGAAGGAACATGGGGGGCTGGAAGATTGACTTCCTGTGTCAGCTGGCGGAGGGCTGCGGTGATGGGAGGTTCGACTGTTTCCACTGACTCTGGCTTATGCGTCACTCACTAGAGACAGTCGGGGTTTCTGGTTAAGTCACCGGGAGCCTGAGGGATTCCCACCGGCCCTACGCCTGTAGAGCACCTGCCTTTAAACGGCTTGGCTGCCGGCTAACTTCGGATGTAGCCCTGCTCTGACTGATCAGTCAAGCAAGAAGGAAAAAGCTCCAAGCAGCATCTAATGGTGCAGTCAGAATCTTGCTTAAGCTTCCAAGATGATGAATAGCAAGTTATTTGTTTGAGATTAGTAATATTCCCACTTTTCTTGCCGTCGTGAGGACTTTTTGTACTAAGAAGTGTTCATTAACGGCTAAATAAGTTAATAATGGTTTTAACTGAACCTCAACAATATCTGTCATACACAACTATTATTTGAGATTTGTCTCGGAATAGAAAATAGCCTGTTTGAAACATACCGCAGATAAAATGCTCGGAACAAACACCAGTATGATCAGGTGTAGTCTCCCCTTCTCATCTTATCTTCGAATTACTTAAAGCTATTTTTTTAGTCTTTCAGGTTCTGCGCTTCGCTTGAAATCGGATATTTCGGAGACTGAGATTGACTTTTGTTGAAGAGCCAGGGAAACCTCTGTATTCAATCACAAAGATCTCCACCACATATTGTCGCAGAAGATTAACGTCATCACCCGGCTAAGGACGATATGGATAACACACTATGAATGCTAACATGGGGGAGATCGCTGTGAACTGTGACCGTATAAAGTTTCTCATTGTCGTGCAGCTGAGTTGCATCTACAAGATAAACTCTAATGCGTTTTTTTAAAAGGGCAAAATATGATGCAACAGTTAATTGGCATTGTGAAATAACGGAAAGTCGTTAGACATGGCTAATCACAGGTGTACCGATTCTCCACTTTCCCCTTTTACCTCTATTGCTTAGGCACAAGTATCAAGTGACTCAGTCTCGCCGTCTCGACAGACTAATCAGAAAACACTCTGCTAGATATCCTCATTAAACGATCAGATTGGATTAACAGCAAATTGCTGAAAAGGGACACATTAAATTCACGGATGCTTATTGACTGTAGTATGAAACTTGGTGAGTGAGTGACTAGTGGGAGATGGGGAGTTCAAACAAGCTCCAAACCTTTTCTCACCGGGCTGGATTAACCCAGTTGTTCACTTGTTATCTTTCCACGAACACGGTTCATAGAAGAGTTGCACAGTCATGACACGTTGCCCCGTCCCGTCTTCGTGTTTCTCACTAGCTAGCCGGAGGGCCGCATCAGTAAGTTGTTGTTCGTCTGATTCAGTTCGTTCACGACTCACTCATCATCAGAGAACCGCGCTAAGAAACATGGCTTCCCTGGACGTTCAGGAGTTCATTCAGCAAAACAGGGCATTGGCCGACCAGGTTGAAAACTTTCGCGGTGTATCAGAAAGCGAGAAACACTGGGAAAGCCGGAGGGAGTTTTTACTGCGGAACATAAGCGAGTACGAAGAGGCGGACATAGACCATCTGCTGGCTCTGTCCATGGTCTGGGCGAATAACGTCTTCCTGGGCTGTCGGTACGCAAACGGCATCAATAAATCAAACGCAGCTTGTCAGTCATACAGAAAAAATATGCATAAGTAAAAAGAGTAGAGCACTCGTGTGTTAAAATTACCATCGCGCCATGGTTAACCTTCACGTTGTGGTCCCTCGTTAGCATGGGGGTGTATTTGGAGCTAAAGCTTCCCACAGGCCTCCTTTGGATTTCATAACACTATTAATGAATCGACAAACGCCCAATACATCCTATCTTCTTACCAATCACCAGTAAGGTCGTGCTGTGCTTCGAGCTGAGCAAAGATAAGGGTTAAGAAGCAGGAATACATCTTTGAATAATTTTTGAGGTGCCATGCCTAAGGAGACAGAGCGGAAGGAATAATTATAATAGGAATGTCGCTGGTTTGATCCCCAGCTCTTCCTAGAGAGCGTGTCAGTGTCCTTGAGCAAGACATGGAACCCCTAATTGCTCCTGATGAGCAGGCCTGTGCGTTGCACGGCAGCCTCTGCCATCAGTGTGTGAATGTGTGTGTGTGAATGGGAAATGTGCAACATACACTGTAGAGTGTCTTGATGCATGCTTGATAATCCAGGTAAGGAAATCACAAAAAAGATGAATTGGTTCAACTGGATCAGAAGTTTATTCAGAAACGTTTCATCACTCAAACAGGTGACATCTTCAGTCCGCAGCATTATTCCCCTTTAGAAACAGTACATTGATACCACACAACAATAGGCTGGGTTCATATGTGAGTTGGGTCATTAACTACACATTCAGTGGCAATGAGCACCATTCACAAAGGATTGGGGAATATTTGCAATCACGGCATTGTAAGACTCAGACAGATGTACTCTCAGGCCACCACCCCTATTCAAAGACGGTCATTCCCTCTTAGCGTAAATGGCCTCCTTCACCCCCCTTTCAAACCAGCGTTTCTCCCTATCATCATCTTGAATGAGTGGCCACTAGCCTGTAGATGGGTGTAGACCACAGAGTCTGCTAGGACTGAAGATGTCACCTTTTTGTGATGAAATATTTCTAAATAAACTTCTGATCCAGTTGAACCGATTCTGCTTTTTTTGTGATACACTAAAGTGTTTTGAGTATTCGCCGGACTAGAAAAGTGCTATATGAAAATGATTCCATTGACCATTTGATTTTCCATAGTGATAATAGAGCTGTTCATGTCAGGAGATCACAGATGCTGACCGGTGTCATACCCTTTTCACTCTGTGTCCATTCAGATACAGTGCAGAGCTGCAGGAAAAAGTGAAGGCAATGGCTGAGGGCATTGAAGTGGACGCACCAGTATTTATGACCAGGGATGAAATAATGAAAAAACAGCAGGTAACATTTCAGGGTTTTAGCTTTTCTTAATCCCTCCATCGCTCAAGGCTTTGGCACATCGTTTGTGCGATAAATTTGCATGGCAATATATTTTTGACAAGTGCTTTTCTCATGAGTACTTGAAAATAGATTGCAAATATTACATGAAGAAAAAGCTACGTTGTTTTAATTTTGGAACAAGGTCGTTTTTTGGGGGGGGAGTTGTTGCACTGCCAATCGAGGCGTGGAATTGACATCACCTCACAACTTCTAATGACAATGATGCCCCTGTCGACTGCAAAAAAAAAAGTCGAGTCAGTTATTATGGGGGAACGTTTCTTCAGTCATCTAAGTGACATGTTCGGGGTAAAGTGACTGCAGGTATCCCCACGCTCATAAGCAAAACAATTGGGTGATGACAGAAACCAATGATGGTTCCTTATGCAAATTGGCTGTCGACTGGACCTTCAATGGTAATAATTTGAATCGGGTCATTTGAACATGGAGTTAAAAAACAGGAGGACATTTCAATGTTTATCTGAATTTCTTTCTTTCGCCATACCTGAACCTCCTAGGTTGAGTTCCCCTTGTGAATTTGTGACAAACCCAGCTGTCCGTCACAAATTCATATCACTACCAGCAAGAATAAAGCACGAATTTGTTATTTTGGCTGTTAATTCGTCACGTCCTCAGTGTGTAAAGGCCTTGACACGTGCAGATAAACATTAATGCAATTTCATTTGTGCTGTCTCCCTTTGATGGTTTACAGGGTCGGTGATGAAACCAGGCCAAATGGATCGACTATCTGGATTTTTCTGTTGTTGTTGTTTTTTTTCATGACAAGGATGGGGGATTTTATCAACTGGCGTGTCACAGCTAAACTTGTGACTCAAGGTTTTGTTTTGTTTTTTCGTCCAAATGGTGTGATTTCTTTGTCAACTTAAATAGATCTGATAGACACTGATGGGTCATAATGCTAGCAAAGAAAGAGAACACCCAAGAATGTTCACAGCATAGAACAAATTAGCATGAGTCATATGGCAAAAGTAATTCTAATAGTTGTTCTTGAATGAATTCGTTAATATTGTATGTCAGTACATCCCTGGTGGGTATCTGATTTTCATTGTCAAATATTATTTTAGTACTATAATGTGTAAGCATCACTTTTTCCTTTTATGATTTTGGCTATAAATGTGTAACTGTTCATAAAACAAATCTGCCTCAAGGAGCATTTTTTTGTCATTCCCGGGTGTACAATTTACTATTATTATTATTATTATTATTATTAGGTCAGGTAGGAAAAGCCCCATGCTGTCATCGGCTTTAATGGATGATCCAGTTATATGGAGCAGAGCAGATGACATCTGTTTACCATCAAGTGTGCATCTTGTTTTTACTAAACATTTAGACACAACATTACATGACACATCTGGATATACAAAACATTTTAAACGTATAAAACCCAATGAAAGCTCTCCAAAAAAGTAACAGTCACAGGCCATCTCAAAGTCTGAAAAACATGTTTTATTATGTTTATACAGCATATTTGTCAGAAGTATACATGGTTTTTCCTTCCAAGTAAATTCATAAAATTTATAGCGTATTCCTTCTTATAAGGTGAAATAATTCTCTAACCACAATGACTTCTAGTCTCAAAAGATGTGATATTTGGGTTTGATGAAAATTGACCAATTAGCTGTAGTTGCCAAACACTGTCGACTTGTCATCCTCCACCTGTAAGTTGTCTTCTTAACCCTGGTTCCACAGATGAGACTAACTGAAGGTGTGAAAACATCCTAAGCCTTGAGTTAGAAATTCATAATTAACTGCCCAATTTTGTCCCGTGCTGCATGACGGAGGGCTCAAGATCTTTATGTTTCACTTTAGAGTAAGTCAGCAAAGAAAACAAGGTGCTTTTTATTTCCGAAGGAGAACGCAGCCATAGGGTTACGCTGCATTATTCATATCAGGGGGTTTTCAGCTAACATCAGCTGTGCAATTCAAAGCAATATCTCGGACTCCTAGGTGTCACAGGCAACAGAGCAAGTCCCTTGTTGTGAGGGAGAGTTGGCTCCATGGCTTAGTTTTATTTTGTTTTTCAACCTCCCATCAAAGGCAATTTAAGTAATAATATTGATGGCATGGGGCAGAAAGTGAGACCTGTGTCAAAAGCTGGTACTGGCATCACTGCTTTGTCATATTGGTTCCACGTCGAGTGTGACAAGAAATTTTGCCCCAGCTTTCAACATGTTTAACCCACCCCCAACCCTGATCCAGTGTCTGGATAATGTCTCTGTCCAGTCGTAGTTACTGTGTGTACTTTAGTCCAATTCTACTCTTATGTGAATGATAAATGTACAGCACTGTGATTCTGTCATTCAAAGATGAAAACATTTAGATGTAAAACTAAGGATAAATATCAATTATGCTAAATTAATTTTGGTGCAAGAGTCACATATGCGCTACTCTCAGGTTTACTGTACGATCCACCTGAAGAACCTCAAAATAGATATGTGCACGATCCCGGTAAGGCTGGAGTCTGACTTCACATAGATAAAGTTAATATGTTTTAGTGCAGAACTGAAACAAGTCACAGTCAGGGGTTATTCAGGTGGCTATCTTTGAACAAAACACTAACAAAAAGTGTTTTTTCATCTCCAAGATACCAATGGAGCATTCTCGAAGGAATCTGCTATGACAGTTTTAACAACAATCACCCGTGTATGGTTCCTGTCCACTGCTAGTTCCCAAATTACAACACAACTGACTTTCTTTTTCACAAAAAAACATCTCTTAAATCAGAGCAGGGCTCTCCAGCACGGGGGCTGTGAGTCATGGGTATCAGGGCTCTTTGGCCAGGCTGCAGCCTGTGACGCCTACCAGTCTAGAGATTTAGTCACTTCAGATGAGATGAGTGCTTTGAAAAGAACAAGGGAGTAGCTGTTTTTCTTTTTGCTTTTGTCATTGGACATTTTCCGCAATACGTCTGGAACAAAGTTATTAATACTGATGACATGGAACAGCTTTACTGGATTTACTCGACAGTGCCTTTTGTAATATGATAATGTGGTTATCTATCTACCCTTTTTCCAAAAACAAAACAGCCCAGTTATGCTCACACCTGGAGTTGTTACAAAATTAAAAATTGAAATAAAAACTTTTAGACTAAAACGGCATCAATCCAAACAACAAGAAAAAAGATATATTACAAAATCTGTTAGCAATAACTTATTTCACATCATGCAAAGTAAAAAAAGGACAAGAAAAAGATTGATCCCCGCCTGTTCCTTCTGTCCTAAAATATGCTGAAGAGTGAGTCCATTCCACTGTGGATCACCTATGGAAGTCATAGTTTTTGCTTTCTTTTGCTTTGTTTTGGAGGGGGGTGGCACTTGTGTTCCTCTGATGTTGTCACTGCCGTGTGTCGAGATGTGACAAAAAATGAAAAGGCTGGAGTACAAGGATGAAGAGGGGGCTGGCAGAGAGGAAGAGGAGGAGCGTGAGTAAAGAGAGAGTATGAAAGGGTGAGAGAGTGGGAGCGAGGGTGGGCATGGGCCCAAATGTGCTCAGATGTCCACCCAGCTTTGCTCCACGACGGCAGACACCCGCTTCTCATACTCCCTCTTGTTTTCCTGATACAGCTGCGCCGCCTGGCTGTTAGCTGGACTGTTTGGGTTCGGCTCATCCAGCAATGACTGGGCGGATAAAAATACAGCAAAAGTGCCAGTTAAACCAGTAACAATCCTCTATTCTCAGCCAAGAGACATGTGGTTGCACACTTGGGTATCGTAATGGATTACAATTTAAGTTTCTCTAATAGTAGTACTTCGACAAATTTTTATTTCATTGAGAGTATTGACATTAGTCTATCACTAACAAATGATTCATAACCCTGATGAAAATATCTAGTAAAATACTCATGGCTAAATAATTACAACAATAACAAGAATCTTAACAAGCATGAAAATTAGCTCCAACAAACTTAGATTCTGGACAGAGCAATCGGTCATTTCAGACAAATGGAAGACACATCATTCAGACCCTGTGTCTGAATTGAAGGATTTACCAATCCCTGTTGGTTCTCAGTCACGAGACTAAAGTTTCATTGTGCTCCCCGACTAGTCTGGATTTTGGAAGTATAAAGAGGGAGCCTGAGTCCTGCATGTGCACTACTAGAGGATGGATGGATGGACGGACAGACAGACTGACATGCGAGTGCCAAGTCCCAGTCGAGGGGCTAACTGACCTGGATTGAAGTGAGTATGGAGGAGACATCATATGTGGGGCTCCAGCGATTCTGTAGGATGTCTAAACATATACTGCCATCTGCATAAACTGAAAAACAGTGAAGTGAAAAACACACATGAATCACGGTTGTGCCATTGTCAGTCAAACGAAGTCCAGTACCTTTCATGTGGATTGTGACTAAAGTAAACACTGGGTACAGAAAACCAAAACCACCTGCTTTAAGAGCACTCGGTCAAGTGAATTAAGATGAATATTACATTCCTTTGCTGTCCTCTATTGAATCCACCTCCATCATCAAGTCTAGTTTCAATTGAGAAACACTAAGAGAGTGGCTGTGGGGAATATCTAGTGGATTTTTGAAGCTTGAGAGAACTTCTATATAATTTTCTTAAAATTTGAGAAAATTATATAAAAGTTTTAAAATGGGATATTTAATATCCCATTTCAAAAATGGATTCTTATCCATTCTGTTGGACATGGTTTTGTGTTGATAGTTGGTTGATCTCACTGCATTACTCTTGTTTTATTTTGTCTAACTATTTCCCCATCGAGACTTAACAGTGGAGCAACTTTCAAACTGCCCTTCAAATTACATCCCATCACCTTTTCTATCTGTTCATCCCTCTACACGTTTCAAAACCCCTCTGATAATGTCCAAACTAAGCCTAACTTTTTTCTAAAGACATTTTCCATTTGCAACCAACTTGATGGACTGCACTTACATGGCACTTTTTCCGAGTTTACTAACCACTCACAGCACTTTACAATGTATCCTCACATTTACCCCAACACGGGGGATTAAGGCCGGATGCTCTTCCCGACACCCTGTGGTGTCGGGAAGACTTCTTTTGTCTAAGCTGACTGCAGGTCTCCCCACCCTTATATGAACCAGACCCATGCTTGGTTTCAGATGCAAATTGGCCATTAACCAGAGATTCAATGGCCATGTGTCCTTTTCACAGAGGACTGGGAAAAGTTGCGATTACAGCGTTATAAGATGGTGACAGATTTACTCTCATGTATGTTTCTCCCACTAATGAAGTGTCCAGATGAACTGATTCAACCATTTGTAATATATGCCAAATGAATGACCCTCCTGTTTTCCATCCCTACTTGACATCTATTGACTTCTTTCATTCTAAAAACACATTAAAGCGAGAGAACCGCTGTAGGCCCCTTTAAGATGACCAGTTATAAGTTGGCCTTGATCTCCTTAGAGATACATCATGTTTGTTTTCCATTCGTTGTTCTTGCCAACACTTCCAGTAGGCCCACACATTCCGTTTAAAATGTACCTTACTGGCATGCTTTGTTGCTTTTACTTGTTTAAAGATCTTCTTGTGGAGAACTTTGTAAACCGATTAGAAAGGACCATATGAATAATATTAGCTTTTTTTGTTAACTGAGACATGTGCTGGGCCAAACAGGGGTCACATATTTTCACCAGATATATGTAGCTTTAACGTTTGAAACTCAATTGGCAAAGAATTCATCGCTCTAGTAATAATCAAGGCAATTCTAAAGGGGGAGATAAGACAGTTGTCCCAGAAATCACTGAATATGACATAACTAAATTATGTCAGATGCACTAAAATGTTCTTCGTCAGGAATTAATGTAAATACCCAAAAACAGACTTTTCAAAGCTTCATTCTCTATTGAGTAACAAGTTCTAGCCTTACATGACTGTGAAGGCCAATGTGGTTTACATGTCATGCTTTGAAATGTGACTGTCGCATATGTGTATATTACAATATCGATTCTGAAATTATATTAAGTTCACCACTAACAAAACCTCATAAATTATTAACCTAGTTCTGTTTTTGGGATTTTCAGTGCTGATCAATAAACACATATTCAATACGTGTGAGGCTGTCCCGCAAATGTTTGAAAAGTTAAAACATTTTAATGAGAGTCAACAGCATTTTCCTTGGCTTATTTAGAGTGATTAACGGGGTCTCCAAGTGAGGAGCACCGTGTCATCAAAGCATTTGAGAAAAATAACAAGTAAGGTTTGCAGGAACAACTTACTGCTATAGAACGTCAAGAGAGACCCCCCCCATAAACTTTATCCATATTGACATCTTCTCACCATGAGCCAACTTACACCCAACCCCATACAATATTTTGAGTTTAGTTTTCCCCATTAACTTGTTTCTGTTTACCTTTCCTTATCCCCGACTTCAAAACTTGCATCAACGCCAACAAAGCATCATCTTCCCGGTGCAAATATGTCAGGGGTAGTCACCAACATGTAGTGTGCATTGTGACAGCAACACAGGCAGCTCTGTGTGTGTGTTGTTTGTGCGTGTGTTTGTGTGCGTTCGAATGCCTGCATATGTAAGTGCACATTTGTGTGTGTGTGTGTGTGTGTGTGTGTAAAAGTTTACCATTTGGGTGGAACATTTTGGAGACAAATCGAACCGTTGGCGGCTTATTTGGGTATTCTTCTGAAAACTCTATCACAAGCTTAAAAGTCCCTGCAAGAAGATAAAGAGGTCGGTGGGGTTAAGTGAGAGAGGAAGAAAACTGGTTTTGATTCAAGAATAAAGAACTTTGTTTTCACTGTGAAAGCACGGAAACATTGTAAATCATGTCATTTTCAGATGTTGCATACAGAGAATAAAAAGACAGGAAAAGTTAATAGTAATGAAAAAGTACAGTAAAAACAGTAAATACAAAATATAAACAAAACAGTTGTTAACAATACACCTTATAGGTTGTATTGTGTTTTAAAGTACACATTGTATTTTTACATACATTTCCATTTTTATTCTTTTTAAAAAGGGCATTTGCGAGAACATAGGTGTGAAGGATCAAAGAAAGCACAGGATGTGTGAGAGAGATTAAAAAAATAGCCAGGACTCTTCTCAGAGGAAATACAATGTCTGTCTGGATATTGAAATGTCAGCTTTGCAGACTAAAAAAGAGGAAGACGACTGATAGAAGAAAACAGTACATAGCCCTGACTCAGCATATCTGAAGCGCAACGCTGCAGTTATGATTACACACCAAAAAAACTCCCATTTATATGTTTTCCTTCTGTTATTGCTTCTTTGCCTCTAGCATCTTCCAGAGAAAGTGGAACACTTTCATTAGATTCTGCATTTGGATAAATGTCATTATGAACCTGCACTGTACAAATCAATCGAAGTCTTACCATCTTCAAATGGCGTTCCCACAGGCCTGAGAGAGAGGGAGCAAGTGAGAGGGTTAAGGAGGGACGGTGTAGTGAGTGAGAAAAACAGAGAGAAGAAAAAGGAGAACAACATAATAAGCTCCAACATGATGTCACCATGGTTACCAATTAATTCTGACCAAGTCTTAAACCGAGGCCTGAAACAGTCTGTTGTCTTTGTTGAGTCTTTATGACAAGAGCAATTCAAACTCATATTGTGTGTACAAGTACGTGTGATGGACAGCCTTCAATAAGGGTGAATTAAAACAATGGTGAAAATTTTATTCTTAAGATTCAAGCCACACTGTATCCAAATGTCTAATGTTTTAATTAGCTGTTTGCTTTTTATTATTCTTGTTTTTAAAAAAGAAGAAACGATCACACAAGTTGGTCATAACCTGTTCTTCCTTGTTACATCTGCTGAGTTGGTGATTTTTCTAAAAAGTGTCTCAGTCAGTGCTAAAAAGCTCCATTTTTATGTTCATTAGTTCCCACATAGCGGAGCAGGACGTTAACTCAGATGGAGCTTGAGGGATTAAGACCGGATGCTTTTCCTGATGCCCTGTGGTGGGATCAAACCCATGTTGCCCGGTTTGTCATATCCCAAGGCATGCGATCTACCCCCTGAGCTACTGCCGCCCCTGTCTAACTGAGTAATCTATTTCAAAAATAGAGGGGTTCAATTCTCACGAAATCTTGTAAGCTGATGGACCTTGGGCAGAGGAAAAACTAATGCATTATAGCGGTAAAATTCTTTATACTTACTCGCGGCTCCAGGGTGGAACCAAAAATCTGTCAAGTGCAAGTAAAAATTTTATTTTATCTCATCAATGCATCTGAAATTTAGCAGGTGTGTGAAACGTCCTGCACTTTTTGTATTAGGTGAAAATGTATCTTACTTAAATACATATTTATTCAACAAACTCTTGTGTTGGAGTTTGTGTTTTTTTAAATGTTTACACCAGGATCTTCATTTTATTGCAAATATCTATCAAGTTGCAGTAGTGCAGTAGTTCAGCGGTTAGCATGCTCAACTCGGGAACTGACTAGCTCGAGGCAGCGGGTTCATATCCACCGCAGGGCATCAGGATGAGCATCTGGCCTTATCCCCCAAAGCTCCATCTAAATTGGTGTCCACCCACACACTGTGG
Organism: Regalecus glesne; assembly: GCA_900302585.1. Taxonomy (NCBI): domain Eukaryota; kingdom Metazoa; phylum Chordata; class Actinopteri; order Lampriformes; family Regalecidae; genus Regalecus; species Regalecus glesne. The sequence continues at coordinate 13,885 of OMLC01036778.1, forward strand.
GAACTAATGCTGATGTATAAAAACAGGACTTCTACCGGAAATATTTATCAGTTCCGAACGAAAGTTATTGGTCTCCTTGATTACCCATAATCAGAATCAGCCCTAAATAAACCCATATTGGTCAACCTCTTTTATGTGTGTGTGTGCCTGTGTGTGTGTGTGTCTGTGTGTGTGCGCGCGCGCACGCACATACATGTGTACGCATGTGCCTCGTTCTTCGAAAAGCACTGAAGGAAAATAAAAAGCATATAAAGAACTGACAAAGTGTCTCCTTCGGCAATAACAGTCACTTGGCCTCAGTAAAGATGAAGGGACAAGGCAACATTGTTACAATGACTCACCCAAAAATAACAGCGTTCCAATGCATGATGTTGTTTTCTGATGGTGCTCCACTCACACCAGTGGGGGGATCTTCTTGAAGTCTGATTGAGAACAGAGAAACCAAGAGAGAAATTGAGAAAAGGGAAGATCACAACTTTAATTAACACCGGGACTGCTGGATTGCACCCCCCCCACAATCTATTTGACTTCAAGGGATGCCTGTGTGAAATAGATTGTCTATTGTTTACCTACTGACAGGTGTGTGAATAACATACACACACTTGCAAGCCATACGGAGAAAGTAAAAAAAAAAGATGGGCTTGGATTTCCTAGGGAACAAATACAAGACAAATTATTCTTGCCTTCAAACTAAGGGGACTTAATGGACGGACATATTTTTATATAGTTCTTTTCTACTCTAGACCGCTCAAAGCGGTTTACATTGCATGTCTCCTTATGGTTCTTCTTTGCAGATTGAACAGGCTTCACTATCATTTGTTTATCTGTTTCTCCTTTTGTTGTCATTTTTTCTATCTCCCGTGTGTATGTATTTGTGTATTTATGTTTACACACACACACAAATATATATGTGTGTGTGTGTGTGTGTGTGTGTGTGTGTGTGTGTGTGTGTGTGTGTGTGTGTGTGTGTGTGTGTGTGTGTGTGCGTGTGTGTGTTTAATGAACAGATATTTTGTGTTTTTATACCTGGCCAATTTTTTTTACAAATATTTCATTCATTCATTCAAAAAGATTGGTAGATAAAGTACGGTCTTTATATATGGAACAACTCACAACTTGTGATATATCGACTAACTCACGGCAAGATTTGGCTGAGTCTTGATGAAATTAAGAGGTATCACACAAAACAAGAGAGAGAGACAGAAAGAGAAAGAGAGAGAGAGAGAGAGAGAGACCCCTTTAGTTGTGCAACACAGCGATCTGACGTCAAATTTACTACAGCTGGGAAACATGTTATTAGGTAAGACCACTTTCACCGTTTACCAATAAACACCTAAAAGAGAACTGATGAGTTTCGCCCAATGTGGAGCCATCGCATTCCATCACAACACTCGCAACCTGTGACCTCTCAGAGAAAAGGAATGTGCGGATAAATAAGCTAAACGAACGG
>OMLC01036779.1:0-11195 GCA_900302585.1 Regalecus glesne
GTTCTCAGTGCAGTGATGAGTCTGTCATCCAGTACAAGGCAACTGATTAATCACAGCTGTAGAGACAACCAGCAAACACCTGTTGTGGGCTTCCAGGTCATCACATCAATGAATCGATTTGCTGTGTGCTCGTACATGAAATGATACCTAATGAGGAGTGGCTAAAACTTGATCATCAGGGCAACAAAGGAAATCACTACTGTCATTCCCATCTCGTTTTCTTTAACCGTGAATAGCCTGTACAGGGACGAAATATTAATTGCCTTAAATAATTCATGCCCTCCATTCGACAACATGATGATTATCTCTGTTATTTTCAAATCCATTCTCTCCCACAGATGGGATGAATTGTTGCCTGCTTTAAAAACTTACCATGCTTGACTCATCACACTCTGCATTGCAATCAATGTACATCAGACATGAAACATGTCTTACCCATAATGTATTAACTTGATGACTACCCCTTTGTCTGTGAGGGGTTTAAAAGTCTCCTCTTCACCCAGTCTCTGCATCTGGAAAATGTGGCCTAAATGTCTGACTTGGAAGAGGTATGTAATGAACATTGAGCTATTTTGATGGAGGCCATTTGGGGGACATTTGACAGTTTGTTGGTATATTTTTTGCTCAATGTGAAAGCTCTTGATAGTGTCACACAAGTACATGGAGGGTAATAAGTAGCTGGAGAGAGAACACTAACAAAACCTATTACCTCTACTAGAGGATACTTCATATATCCACTCAAATCTGAAAACATGAGGCATATAAATAGGAAAACAGTACTTTTTGCTGTGTATAGCTATTTGAAAAATTCCCCAAACCAGCACCCGATATATCTTTCAAATAGGCCTAAGGTAGTTTTGATGTAATAGCTTGATGAGCAGGCAATCCATCAATCATTGGGGCACAGGGATTGAGGGTTCACTTCAACTTGTTTTTGCAAGATTCTGATTTTAAATAAATGATAAGACTGGTGGTAGGGTATATATTAAGTTATTGCTATGAGCCTGGACTGTGTAGCTCTATCATCTTTTTCAAATGCAAAGCAAAAAGGTAGCATAGCTCAGTGGGTAGAGTACTCATCTAGCAATCGGAGGGTTGTAGGTTCAATCTCCAGTCCTATAGAAAGTATGTTGAGGTGTCCTTAAGCAAGATACAGAACCCCTAACAGTTCTCTGAGCACCATATGGTGGCAGTGCACTGCTCCTGTATAATATAGGATGGGTTCAAATGTAGTGAATTCCAATTTCCTCTTGTGGGACTGATAAGGGAATCTTTTTTTTTAGATATGTGCTTGAACTGGAAATAAAAGAGCCAGGTCTCAAAACCAGCAAGTCAACCTGGAGCTGTTCCACTGATAATGAATGAGAGGAGGAAGCACACACTGGTTTTTATAATAACATCCTAAAAAAAGGGAAAGGCCGTAATCTAATGCATGTGAGATATGTTATTTTGGCGGATTTAAATTCTAAACCTTCATTGGAGCATGAAAGGGAAATTTTGTGAGGCCAGGGAGCATGTGGTCTCACAAACATGCCCAATGACAAGCACTAAATATAAATTGTTTAAATGAAGTTGAACCCATATCAATCTAAGCTGCACCTAACAGCAAAAATAGGAACCCCAAAAGGTTGTTTCAGTCCCTGGATTGTATAGGGTAACCCCCCCATTTTGAGTGGAAATTTGATGAGCGTTGATGTGGTTTATGATTGGTAGTTTTTGAGGGGGAACTCCCTTGGTGGTTGAAGGCGTACTCTGAGATCTGGGATGAAGCTCCCCTGAATGGGAAATATAGAGCAAACTTGCATGGCAGATCAAAGCAAGGAAAAAGAGAGTATAATATACCATGCATATCACATAACCATTATGAGGGACGATGAATAAATATGTTCAGCTGCTTCTACAACTATACAGCTAAATCACAAGGCAATTTTTGCAAACTATTCTAGCCTGGATGCTATGGTTTTGCAGATTGTTAGCTTCTATAAGAATCTTGGGGTGAACTTGGCAAAAAAAATTGACAACCAATAAAATGAACTTTAACAAGAAACAACAACAAGTAATTGGTTTGCCTCCTGAGACTGGGCAAGCTCATTAGAGAGACTGGCTCAGGCATTGGATTCAACCTACACAGACAAGGGACGATAGTGGAGATAAAGATGATACCCAAGCAATATTCCGCCATGGCAAATGCTTCCCATAATCTGCATGACATGCAGGTGAAACAATACAGCTTCTTTAGCTTCAATTAAATGAACCCAATGATATTTTTGAGAAGACTTTGGTCTCATATAACAGTAGGAACCAAAAGTCAAAATCTTAAAATATGATTGCTGCTGCAAATTATATGCATATATCTTTTCTTATCACATTTTATCAGCAGAATTTCTATTTTGAAAGAAAGTTAGTCACTGAAAATATTATAGAGATGATAAGCAATTTCATTGACTGTTTGAACTTTGACTGAATTTACATATATTCTTATGGGCTTATGTTCTTGAAGAGGCTATATTATGCTCATTCCAGTTCTATATTGTCATTATAGAAATCCACAAGAGAAGATTTACAAGACTCACAGTCCCAAAACTTCCTAATGTATCTAAAATTTCCCTGGGGAAGAGTGATAGCTCAGAGTGGCAGAGTGCGTCTTTGAAGAATTGACGAGCCATATGTTTGGGTGTGTTCAAACCCACTGGAGGGCATCAGGAAGGGCATCTAGCCTTAATCCACCCAACTCCATCGAAATCCATACCCGACTTCATAAGGTGGGGACTAATCATGACACAAAAATGGGCCTCTCGTCTTAAAATGGCCTTCTATTCAATACCGAATTTCATTCTCTGTCTGAAACAAGCTGTTTGAGCTATCTCTTGACAACCCCTGCCTAAAAGCCCGCAACTTTCTCCTGATTGGCCAATCTCCAGTAGCACTAGGTCCATGTGAACACTGCCTCATCCTCTTGCTTGACTTGTATTGAACCAGGATGCTTGATTAACCTTATTTTAAACTCATCCTAACCCCACGCTTAAAGCTTATCTGAACCTAATCATAACTGATAACTAACCTGTTTCCATGCAAACACTTTTGACGAGCTAGAACAATAGTTGGCAGCCTTTACTATCAAAAGAGCCATTTTTTGCCTAAATAACAATCAAACTCTAGAGCGAAAAAAACATATTTTAGGCTCATAATGAAGCTAACACAGCCTATTAAATCTAAATTAGCCCTAACAATATTACTAATAGGTGTAGGTGTGTGTTCATTATGTTTTACCACATGAGGGTTTACCTCATTATTGAGCATGCATCAAGACTTTACCTCATTAGGCTATTTATGATTGTGACTCAGTCCAAAGCATAGTCAGACACAAAAAGTTTCCTTCTTCAGGTTTTTAATGAAGTCTTCGTCTCCACAGCAAACCGTGAACACTAAATAATACCAGGTATCAAACACATACAACATGACATTAGCTGGTTAGAAAACACAGCAACAAACCAATGCAAAGTGAACAAAAATAACAACGACCAGATGCCTCATTGGCTGCATGCTATATGAAGGGGAATCTAATCTTATTTTTATATCACTAAACATTAATACTCTTCACATTTTAAAGGCATTAATAGTTTATGGGTGATTTCTCTTGCTCAACATACTCTTAGACGTGTAAACGACAACAGCTTGCTTCTTTGTGTCTCGCGCTCTTACTAGCAGCTTTGCCGAGGCACTACTGTAAAAGTCTTATCTGCTATTACGCAATACAACTTCGTAAAACATACACAATATGCACAAGAGTATATTTCTGCATATGAAATCATTCTCCATTGGAAAACTTTTATGAAATAATAAACTAATGAAGAGCAACAGTTACGATGCTTTTTTGATACTTTAACTTTGCATTTCCATTACAATAATACCATGAATTGTTTAATTTATGAAAATATAAAATACGAATAAAGGAAACAATTTATATTTTTATTGGGAGATGATATTACCAACAAAACACAGAGCTGAAAAAAAATCAAAAGAGGGGCGGCATAGCTTAGTGGGTAGAGTGGTCATCTAGCATTCGGAAGGTTACAGGATCGATCCTCGGTCCTGCATGTCGAGGTATTCTTGAGCAAGACACGGAAACCCTAACTGCTCACTTGATTTACATCACTCTGGATAAGAGTGTCTGCTAAATGCCTATAGTGTAATGTAATGTAATGTAATGTAATAAGGGAATCTAAAAAAAAGACTCAGTGGGAGGTTTACTTGTTTCCTCAGCCACACACAGCAATCATCCATCAGCCTATTAGTAGCCTGGAAAAGGATAGCGTTTTCACTCGTTTAATGGGATTTCTAGTTTTGAACGTCATCACAGATCTTCTTGATATTGAGGCTGTACTACAGGCTATAATCTGTGAGGAAGATGCATCATCTGGATTTTGTAGTTCATGTTTTGAGGTAGGGAGAGAACCAACTGTTAATGACATTCAGAGAAAATTAATGGGGAAAAGCACCAGCCATAGACATAGCTATGATAAACATTTTAGCTGACGAAATGCTACAATACTTTTTTACTCAATGTGGTGTACCTAAGATGCTCTTTACCTACAAAAAGGATAGATTAGATATATTAGATAGATTAGAATATTGAAAATAGCCATCATCAATTTCCATATATATTTTATCAAAACCACAGGGATTCACTGTAGAGGGGCAAAAGCACTGCAGGATGCCGACTTTATAGAGAAACACTTCTCAACAGGGAAACCATTTGATATAGCACCAGAGTAGAAGGTTCTATTAGCAAATAATACCAGTGAGATAAACATCGTAGATGCTTTCCTATAAGCAGAAACTGCAGGAGCTACGGAAGATATTGCAAGTTACCCTTCCTGATAGTAGTCCTTAGTGTCAGGGTGTTATAGGTATTTGCATCGCAATGAAACCATTCTGCGTCTTCAGCAGGTATCTCAGGATCACAACCGTTTCGCCCCTTAGCCTGTATACCTCACCTGAGTGGGGCAGAAAAGACCAAATTAGTCCTCACCTGCAGAAGGGTTCCATCTGCGTGCTCTTATCAACCACTGCCATCTTGAGCTGGTCTCAGCTGCCATGGCTATCTCCCGGATGGCTTGCCTCAATCGTTTGGGTTCCAATCCTATCTTCTGTTGGCAATGGCACACTGGGAAACTGCGGCTGCTGCCTGGGAAATAGGGTTGCGCACTATCCTTTAACCAGAGCCTCATTGATCAAATCCTTGGCCCTCTTCTGTTCCTGAGAAATGGTAAGCTTGTCCTCCCAAGGCACTGTGAGCTCAGCTACTAAATTTTTTTGTGCTCCTTAATAAAAGAACCATATCTGGTGGGAGTGAGGTACCTGCCACCTACTCTGAAAATACAAGTTACTTCTTCAGGTCAACTTGCATCTCCCAGTCAGAGGCCTGATGTAAAATGGAGCATGAATTATTGGCAATTTCTCTTGCCCAGGGAACCAAATCTCCTTCCATTTGGAAATTGACGACTTTGGGTGGTAGCGCCTGGTGTTTTTGGCTTTGACCCTCTGCAAGTCTGTCCATTTAGCGCTTTCTGTAAGAACCTTGTCTTGCCTCCACCTGTATTGGCCTTCTCCTAGTGCCTTGGGACATCTAGTCAAGATTTGTTTCAGGTTGCAAAGGGTTTCTCTACATTCCTTGGAGGATGTATTGTCTTCCATGCTAGAGATCTTTAGGTTGTTTGGAGTTGGCAAGGCATCTGTTACAGCACACAGAATGAAGGGTAACTTGTCTTGGTCAATGTTGTGAATTGCACTTTCACCATATACTTCGAAGGAACACCAGAGCTAAATTAACAGTAGTCTTTACTGGATTTGTTATGGACATGTTACAATACATTCATTACTCTGCCGAAGCCCTACTGCTCTAGTCTTCTGTATCAATGCGCCACTCAGTACTACCTCATAGGTATCATCTGCATAGCATAAAAGTAGTCCCATTAACTTTAACTAAGTAGTTCCCACAATCAGCATTTATGTGAACATAACATTTCCTCCTTTGCAGCATTGATGTCCACCATATAACAGAAGAAACATATCCATATATATCTATTGGAAAACTCAAAACCGGTTACTGGTAATTAACCCACTGTTAACTCATAGGACGCACAAAACTCTATGTCACATATTAGTGGTGAATACTCAAAACACTAGCACACACACATTAAACATTAAACATGAGTCAATGATAATGCATAGCTCTTTTTGTTTTTGTTTTTGCAATTCAAGTCTTTGAGGAGGATTGTGAGCTCTTTCAGGATACCGTCTCACTTGAGGCTCAGGGTCCTGAGCAGGAACCTCAGGGAAGTCCACACGAGCAGGTGTGGGGTTTTTATCATCAGGTGGAGTCTCTAAACGAGCAACATGAATTCATTAGAGTCCTCATGAACAGAACCATCATCCTCCGTGTTGTTGCATTGTGTCACATGATGAGTTGTTGCATCTGTCAGTTGATTGACATGACGTCGCCAGATGACATTACGTCCAACCCTCACTGTGTATGTAAGAGGCCCTGTCTTTGACAGAATCTTACCATGCTGGCATTTCTGTTTTGACTGTCGGTAATCCCTGGCCAACACTTCTTGTCCAATTACAAAGTTTCTGTCATGACGTGGTGCAGCTTAGATGGACTGTTTCTGCATCACATCTCTACGGAGGTCAGGTTTAAGTATATCTAGACATGACCTGAGCTGCCTTCTCATGAACAGTAAAGCGGTAGGTTGACCAGTTGTAGCATGGTCAGTAGTTCTGTACGCATGTAGGAACTTTGCCATCTTCTCTGGCAGAGGCATCTGAGCATTGTCCATAGTTTTCATTGACTGCTTAAATGACTGGACAATGTGCTCAGCAAACCCGTGGCAGGAGGGAAATAAGTATTATATTACAATTTTTCCATTCCATTCCATTAAAGGCATTTAGCAGATGCTCTAATCCAGAGCGACATACAACTGCATCGGGTTAAGGTACAAAAGATACTGGAGCAACAGTAGAAGTTACATAACAATCCAAGTGCTATCATGAGACTCCGACGAAACATCCACTAAGACGGACGCATGATTGGAATTATTCTGTTGTCACTGATGAGACACTCGGGATATCCTGCTCTTGTGAAGAGTGTGCAAAGCACTCTGACTGTCTTCATAGATGTGGCATTTTTCACTATAAAACTTCTGGCCACTTTGAATATGCTTCAACAACAACAAAAAACATTCTGTATAGAAATGCCCCTGCACAGTCTACATGGATCCTTTGTCATGGAGCAGTTGGCCACACCCAGCTGTGGACAGGGGCCAGTGGAGGTTGCTTTTGTGTCAGTTGACATCTAGAGCATATTTTGGCTAAATCCTTAATCTGGTGATCAATGCTGTTTTTCCTTTAGATTGAAAAAATTAGACACACAGTAAACATATCAATGAGGAAGCTTGATGTAATAAGGCAGCCTTTTATTTCACATGTGGGACAACTAACAATGTTCCTTGGCTTTAGATAACTGTTGTATATGAGGAATAACTGCTCTGTGGACTTTTGCGGAATGTAGGTTTTTTTATTTGTTGCTGTGTTTTTTAAATTATTATTATCACTATTATTATTATTATTATTATTATTATTATTATTATTATCTGTATTTGTGTGTACTGTCTTTGTGTATCTGTCTGAAAGCAAAAATAAAAATACATTGACAAAAAAACCCCCAAAATTAGAGGGAAACCATTTGTGTGTGACTCTGCCTGGGAGGGAGTCACAACATATGTTGAGAAGCTTGTGTCAAATAATCAAATGTTAGAGGCTATATTGTTTTTTCAGTACAATACCATACTGCATTTGCAGTTTGGGATTCAGTGTTGAATCATACACAAAAAAACCCCGAAACAAACACACGAATTACCACAAGCCATCCAATCAGTACCCTACAAGCAAGTCCTCTTTCAACCCTCCTGTTGGCAATTTGCATTACAGGTATTATTTTGATCAATACGTTTTTGAGGCAAAGAATGTTAGAAGATTCAATAACCTTTTGGGATTGTGTATATTGGCGTTAAGCCCAAAAATAACATTACATTACATTACAGACATTTAGTCGACGCTCTTATCCAGAGCAACGTACAACAAGTGCATAGGGTCAAGGTAAAAAGGATCTTGGAGCAACACTAGAAGCTAGATAACAATCCTAGTGCCATCAGAAGACTCCGACGCAACATCAACTAAGAAACACAAACCCAAATAAACTAACAATATTGTATCTGCCCAAACCATGTACATCGAAAACAAGAAAAGGAATACGGCTAAAACTAGAAGTTAGAGCTAGGACTGGATGGGGAGGAGGAAAGGTACAGGTGGAAGAGATGAGTTCTTAATCTGCTCTTGAAGATGGTCAGGGTCTCTGCTGTTCTGACTGCCATGGGAAGGTCATTCCACTAGCGAGGAGCCAGGACAGCCATAGTCGTGACCGGGAGGTGCAGATATGGAGAGGGGGAGGTGCCAAGCGACCAGGGGTGGCAGAACGGAGAGGTCTGGTTTGAATGTTCTTAACAAAATGCATTCCTTTTATGCGAGATGTGAGAGACTCGATAAATCGGACTCTCCCGCCATTCGCACGTAAAGTAAGTCCCCTTTAGTTTCCTCATGCACAAGGATGTAGCACGCTTCCATCCATGTACGTGACCAGCTCCATTTACATGATCACTCTTGAGAGATGAGACCGGGTGGCTTTTCATTTCCATGACAGGCAGCCAGTGGAGGGCAGTGGCCAGGGGGGTGACATGGGAATGTCTGGTAAGGCTGTAGACCAGGCGAGCAGCAGGATTCGGAAATTAGTTGTACAGGTTATATGGTAGAAGCTGGTAAAGCAGCTAGCAGAGAGTTGAAGTAGTCCCAGCGGGATAAGACCATCGCCTGGACCAGGAGCTGGGTTGATTTGGTGGTGAGGAAGGGGCAGATTCATTGGATGTTGTAAAGGAAAATTCTGCACATTCGACTCACTGCCGCAATGTTCTGGGAGAGGGATAGTCTGTTGTCCATCACCACTCCGAGATTCCTAGCAGAGGTTGATGACGACAATATGGTGTTCCCTAGGGAAATGGTAAAAAATGATGTAAAATCCAAAGTGGACTCACTGAATTTCAGTTGAAGGGAACTACCATAGCATGTGGTTCAAGGAATATTTAAGTCCAAAACATAAGTGATCAAAGAAACAGAAAGCCCCCGAGAAACGATCAGTCTCTAGCTGTTAAATGACAATCTTATCAATTGGAGGACAAGTCTCTCAGTGTTAATATGAAATATTCAGAGGATTTTTAAGATTGTGTTCATAGCATGAATTACCACACATCAGCTGATTACCCTAACTAGGTAACTTTGTGGGGGATGGTTAATACCCCAACACATCTCACAATCTATCTTTTTTAAAAACCAACAACATTCTCCTACCGAACCTGCCTGCATTTACAAGGAAGTCTGGATACTCAAGATGAGGGGTGAAACAGATAAAGATCTGCCTGCTTGTGTGGTTGATGGCCCAGTATATAGGACCTTTGCTGGGTTGTGTTAGTTTATTCCATTATGTGTGCAGAAAAAAAACCCATGTTGCTGAGGTACGAGATTGAAATGACAGAACACAAGGCTTGATGAGCATTGGGACAGAGAGCTGCATTCGGGTTATTGATTTTTCGCTCAGGATCCAAACAACAGGAGTTCGTCCCCATGTCTCTTGAAAAGAAGTCCTTTATAATGTGTTCTACAGGCCTGGTTTCTCAATGAAAATACTGCAAAGCTCTCAATGTTTTTCTTCTTCAATCTGATCTGTCATTCATGTGATTGTGCACTGATCTTGAAGATAAACTCTTGCAATTTAGTCCAGGGGTGATCTGCAACATCAAAATAGTCACCTCCTCATGGTCTCAGGAAGCAGCTATGAAAAGAGAAGATGACTGGAATGTAGACTTCGAAATATGCAGCTCTGCAATTTGAATCAGTCTGACATAGAAAACCTGGCATCACTGTACCCCCAACTCTTCTCACAAAACATCTGTTGGTTTGAGCAAATGCCCCATAACCCCACCCCAAGTCTGTTTGCTTAAGACAAGGGGGAAAACAGATAAAGAGTCGCTTGTAAATATGTGCACAGAGGAGCAATGTGTTAACTGTTGTCATCTGCCACAGTGCTTGTAGTCCATAGAGATGCCATCTATGGGGTCAACAGCTGGTAAATGTTTAGCATAGCCAAACCCCAACTGAGAATCATTGGCTGGCAGATGCTTTGAAAGAAAAGAGAAAAATTCACACCTTGTAAAGGGAGCATGCAGACAATTGCATGGTAAGAAAGATGAGATATAGAGGGTGTCTGGTGCTCTATTGCAGCTGCTGCATTACAGTTACAGTATACAGCATACACCACAGATGGATGTTTCATCTCAGGGACAGTTTGACTGTACTGGAGTAAATGCAAATTAACCATCTTCAAAAATAAAGACAGCTGTGCTGTTACATATGAAACTCCTTATTATGTTAAGTGTGCTACTCTATCAGTAAGTAGAAGGATGGTCATTCTTATCCATGTTTAATCAACCTCCTGAGAGTATTTTCAGACATATACAAAATGCAAAAAGGCTTATTCTTGGAGACATGCTTCAAATGTAATGCCTTAGCAAAATGTCAATAAGGACGTGTCCGTTTTAGAGCTGGACACAGAACAATGGTCTTTGGAGGTGTTTCTGAATGCAACACACTATATCAGACAAGAATCTCTATTGATTTATTCAGACTCATTCAACTGTTTCACCAGACTATAAATCTCACTTCACAGACACACAGGCCAAAAGGACAATCTGTTACTGAAGACAGCATCTGACTGTTTAAAAAAATAAAAGAAAATGAGGTATGTTATTTAATGGTGATTTGCAAGGATTTTGAATAGTAAATAACTTCTGTAATAATAGAGCCCAGTGGCAATTTGTATTGCAATCAAGATCAACTAAGTGCTGCTGCTTGGAAAGAAATCAGCCTTTGTCAGACTCGTAATTTTTCATTGCCTTGATAACCGCATATGATAAAGGGGAGAAAGACTAACAGCAAAAAAGTTATTCTCCATAAAATGTTTAGAAGGATATTTTGAGAGATGGCCTCCAACATGTTCATAAGTGTGGCTCCCTGCTGATACACAT
>OMLC01036780.1:10010-21053 GCA_900302585.1 Regalecus glesne
AATTTTAACTGCCAATTCTTTATTTTTTTATTATTATTATTATTATTATTTATGCCTCTGTTCTACTTTGTTACTTGCAGTATTGCAAATTTCCCCTTGTGGGACTAATAAAGGAATATCTTATCTCATTTTGTTATTTAGCGTTTGTCACATAAGCCATTGCCTCCCATTAAACTTGTGTTCCCTCACAGATGGAGCGTAAAGAGCGCAAGAGTCCTGCCTCAGACACACTCTATGAGGTGGTGAATTTAGAAAGTGAGACGGAGAGAGAGAAGAAGAAGACTACCGCAAGTCCCAGTATCCTGTCAACCGGACCTGGTGGCATGGTTCCCTCACCCCCGGAGGATGATGAAGAGGAAGGTGAGGGTCCGCTTTATGTTTTCATATCCATCTATAGCTGTTCCCTGTTATTGTTACCCTGTATTTCTCCTGTAGACCATGAATGAACAAACATGCATAGACACCACCAATGGATTAGGTTGAGACTGAAAAGGGAAGTTCATAGATTTTTCATTTATTTTGTTATTCAATCTGGTTCATTATGGGAATAGATTAAATTGTGAATTATAAAGGGCGGGGGGTTGGTTGCAATCTGCTCAGACTGAAGATGTCACCTGTTTGAGTGATGAAGCGTTTTATTTTCATAAACTTCTGAGTTCCAGTTGAACCGATTCACCTCTTTTGTATGATTCCCTTACCTGGATTTTTGAGCATGCATCAAGACAATAGATTACATGGATTTTATTTTTTATGAAGTACTCATGCAATAAATTAAAACGGAAAACAGAAATAGCTATTGCATTAAAGCCTAGTCTTGTTATTGATAGATATGCTTCAAATGCTCTCCCTTTCTCTCTGGTAGATTTAGTCAAACTGGGTCAAGTGTGACTAAGCATAATCATGAACAGCCATCTTAAAGTAATTCCTGAGATTTTCAGTGGGATATAATAGAAGAGATGCTGCCCCGGATGGTTATTTGGACTGTTGATTCATCAGCACATTGACTTAGTAGTTAGCACGTCCCCCTTACAGAGTGCTTTGTGTTTCTGTGGGCACTCCAGACTCTTCTAACAGTCCTAAGGCATTCATGTTAGACACCAGAAGTGTCTAAATTTTCCACATGTATGAAAGGTGGTTTGAATAATCGTAGTCAATTCAGACTTGGTATTTATATCCAGACCAATCTAGCTTGTCTAGATTTAAATAAGACAGCAGTTCATACCTGCTATTACCATACAAATGTGTCTGGAAAGGCCACTTGTAATTGGAGCTCGGGTCCCTGCTCAGTATGCAAAATAGCATGCATATAGCTCCCACTTATGTAATGCCAAACACTCAATATGCATGACATTATACCTTCTGTTCTTCTCTTCCAGCAAGAAAACGCACTTCTTTAAAATGTCGGATACCCTGTTAGTAAATGTTCTCATATCTTGGATGGGTTTGTAAATTTACTCTTGTCTGTGATATATTTCAAGTCAATTTACTTCTATAGCCCTTATCCGAAATTACAAATTTGCCTCTGTGGGCTTCACAGTGATACAACATACTCTCCTTAGATCCTTGAATCAGATAAGGAAAAACTCCCTAAAAACATCTTTAACAAAGAGAAAATAATAGGAAGAAACCTCAGGGAGAACAACAGAGGAGACATCCCTCTCCCAAGATGGACAGACATGGAATGAATGTTGTGTATACAGAATAAAATAGTTTACAGAACACAACACTGAGGGGATAATAAAATTATATTCAACATCTTTCTCCCAGTGTACCAGCATCTCTCCTCCACACATGTCCAGACCATCTCAATATTGCCTCTCTTACTTCTGTCTCCAAACAGTGCAACCTGGACTGTCCCTCTGATATACTCGTTCCTAATGTGCTTCTTCATCATTCAAAATGCAAATCTTAGCATCTTCAACTCTGCCACCTCCAGCTCTGCCTCCTGTCTTCTTGGATAAGTCTTAAATTTGCCTTTTTTTACAAAGTCCACGTGTGCTTTCTTTAGCCACCGTGTTTGTTTAGCCAAGAGTGATTTTCTGTGCTGACTGTTGTCCTATGGGGGAACAAAAATCTTTCATTTCTGCCAAGAAACTTTGTAGTTCTTAAATTGCCCTTGTTGCTCAGTCACATTGTGGGTCCAGGTCTGTCATGCCAGATACCCAAATGTATCAGCCATCTCCTCAAAGGATGTCTTGCATGGTCCATATTTTCCACAACCCTCTTGCATCTCTCTCACGTGCTGTGTAGCCAAAGTTTAGGCTGACCCCATTCAGTGGTGTGCACTTCAAAAGCAGCGCACTGAAAGCAGTTTTACACAGCAGCATGAAATTGCGTTATTTAATCAACATACAACCCTCCCAAATTACAGTGTTGTCTTTCTGATGTCCAACTCATAAAAAATGTTCATCCTCTGACCTAAATACTTACACACAATCAAATAATCATTCAACTGTCCTGTGGGTCCCCAACAGAGAGAGGCGTGTTCTGCATTAACATGGTAGTTCAGATGCAGAGCTGTAGAACGCTATTGAAAAAGTATGTCTTTGAATGCGGAATACACTAACCTGAATGTAATCCCAGCTAGTCATGGTACTGTTGAGATTACATTTAGAGAACATCTTGTGAAACAGTGTAGGTCTATCATGAATGTGATTTTTCTCCTGTTTGATCATTTTCTCCTGTTACTAGTGTCTCCATGACCCCGAGGTGCCCAAGTCTGCCATTCTCTCAATATGTGTTGACCATATGCTGATGTGAACATAGTCGATGTGTTTTTTAACAAGGTTGTCTGATTTCTTTTAAGTAGTAGCTGTGTCGGTGCCAAGCCACATTGGACAGCCAGGCATATAAGTGTCATACAGGGGCCTTGTCATTTTATATTGTCACTATTTTAATTGCTGTTATGCATGTTTTTGTTATTGCTGTAAATTAAAATAATAATAATGATAATTTTGAGTAATAAGGTACATACACATTATTATTATTATTATTGTTGATATTATTATTAAAATGATTCATCTAACCATATATAATTTTGTGATTGTGCACAGATAATGATGAACCATTACTGAGTGGGTCAGGTGATGTTTCCAAGGAGTGTGCAGAAAAGATCCTTGAGACCTGGGGAGATCTGCTGTCTAAGTGGTGAGGATTTCTTTCTCTTTATCCATCTCTCTTCTCTCTCTCTCTCTCTCTCCTCCTAATGGACTCGTCCCTATCCCTATCTGTGGCACAAACAGATAATTGCTTGTATGACTCAATTCATAGACACTCATTTGCACAAATGTGCATAGAAAATAAAATAAATTTAAAAATAAGACCTCATCTGTACCCTACCTACTTCACCCTGAGGATAACCGAGTTCTATTAAACACCAATGTGGGTTTAAATGTGTCCGATAAAGGATTTAGAAGATTAACATAGGAGCAAAGTGCTTCACACACAATCACAAACAAGGAGTAAATAGATAACATAAATAAAGTGCAAATTAAACAAGAGACAGGAAGAAACCGACCGAGCTAAAACCAAACACAAATCCATGTAAAGGATTGCTTAAAATGATGGCTTATTTCGAATTTGCTAAAAAACATCCAAAAGATTCTGCAGATCTAATGGATTGGGGAAGATTATTCCAGTGATTTGGGGATAAAACTGCAAAGGTGCGGTCACCCTTTGTATAGAGATAGAGTGGTAATGGCACCCTGAGCAAAAAGAAAAGTCACACGCCCTCTGTATGTGATCTGAGCCTCTGTCTTGTGTTTTGGAAGCCTAACTGGCTGCACGTGTATGTCTGTCCATGTGAGGTAGCTACCAGGATAGTTAGCGAGCTAATAATAGCATTACATGACTCTTAAGTTACTGCGCAGATCAAAGACATAGCTCCTTGCCAAGCTGAATACATTGCTAATGTTAATAAAATAACTCTACGCTGTAAAACTCAATAATCCAAATAACAAGATGATAGCCAAGAATGCGAAGGGAGGAGGGGTTTGTTTTAGTATGAGATGCTGCTGCTGAATGTCATAGACAGCACCTGAAGACAATGTTTTCTTAATACTAAAGTGTACTTTTGAGAAGCCGTGTTGGATTTGTCTCACCTAGACCACTTATCCAGTAGTTTAGTCTTCCTGATCTTCAAGTTTTCAAAATGTTCTTGATTTAACGTCATGCTAGTGGTTTGTGTCTTTCTCAAAGCGCATAGTGCAGGAGTTAAGTTAAGATTAAGGGCGAGATAAAAAATAATGGGTATGAAATGGAGTTCACAATCAAATAATCCTCCACATGTTCAGATGTCTTCATTTCATGCATAATTCAACAAAGAGAATCCTCAATAAAGAATCAAATGAATATTATATATTCAAAAAGGAGCAGGAGGAAGTTGCTACTTATAATTTCCTGCTTCCTCTCTAATGCTTAATTATTATTCTTTTGGCCAGTTCCCTGTTTTTCAGGGAACTGGCCAGGTCGCCAGAGTGGATTTTATCATTTCCACTGGTACTATGTATGTTGGCCTGAATCTCTCTCTATTGCTGAGTTGATAAACTTAAATAATAAACTTGTAGTTTTTATTGTAACAATAACAATCATTTCCAATAACAACATTGTCCATATGCAATGATACATACGTAAGCATTGTCAACATACTTATAAATACTCATAGGTCCAAATGAACATTCAATACATTTTACCACTCTACAGTTGACTATTTATGATTACATGGTTCTTCCGCTTTTCACTTCCATTACAAAAGTGCCATGTTCTGTTGCCTCCATATGAACCATGAAATTAAAAACGGTCTGAAACAGATTTTACTGTAGGAGATCGATATCTTATTTCTCAAGTCTCCTCCTGTATTCTTCACTCCTCTCAGGCATCTGAACCTATCGGTGCGTCCAAGGCAGCTCCCAGCTTTGGTGCGCAGCGGTGTCCCCGAGGCACTTCGTGGGGAGGTTTGGCAACTTTTGGCTGGCTGCCATAATAATGACCACCAGGTAGAGGAGTACCGCACCCTCATCACCAAGGTAAGGGAATCCTAAAATTGTATTTGTCAAGATGGAGACAGACAGGGGACCCCTATTCCCAGTAGAACATTAATCCACTTGGTGGCAGGATAACCTTGTGATTATCTATGTTGACAATCTATCTGGGTTCAAGCCTACATGTAGGCAGTCATTGCTTAATAAGGGGTCTGTACTGCCTCTTCTACTGCTGTTCCTTGTCGCATCGCTGCTCTTGGGACCTCCCTACGGAGGAGGAGATCCTCCCTGGAGTCATAAACAGTTCCTTCTTTTAGAATTGATGGATGACCCGGGCTTGAAGGAGTGTGAGACAGAACACACATCAGTCATATGGGCTGAATATACTTATATTTGTCCCAGTTCAAATCCTGTTTTGATTTTATTTCAAAAGCAACCACTGAGACTTACCATAAAGACAACATTGACGATTTACTCAAGTGAGAGGAGGGTAAAACTTTTAGACTATCAACCTCGATATTTTTTATCTTGGATGAAGACATTGTGCAAAACTATTGCCTGTCAAGTCACATAGTACTTGATTTTCTCAAGGAAATCACAGATTTAGAGACACAAACCCGAGGGAATCATTTATTCTCGGCTATAACAAAAGTCCTGACCAAACGTAATCTATTTGCCTTCGTTTTTCTTATTTTTGTTTTCAGTGAATTTGGCATCTTGGACTCCAACCTTGCAATGTTCAATTTTTTAAGTATAAAATACTTGGTGAACTGAAAAAAGCCTCAAATACCAATTCTTCATTCATTTTACGAGCAAGTGGTCGAGCTTTTGGAATGGTTCTAATAATCGGATTTTCTACCTTTTTTTCAATTGTATCCCCTTTTTGCCCGCCCAAATTCCCTGAGTTGCCAACTGCTGGGTCAGTCGCTTTGATACCCCTCTAGAACGTTGACAGGAAGCCGTAGCATGTGTCTCCGCCAAGTCATGTGACGACTAGCCCTCACTATTCTTTTCACATTGCGATCTCACAGGAAAAAAAAAATAAAATAAAATTAATACCCTTATCGGACCTGCAAGGGGAAATTTGGATTTTTCTGCATTTTAACCCATCCTATTGTATAGGAGCAGTGAGCTGCCAACATGTGGCGCTCAGGGAGCAGTTAGGAGTTCAGTGTCTTGCTCAAGGACACCTCGACATGCTTTGTGTATGACCAGGGATCGAACCTCCAGCCCTCCGATTGCCAGATGACCACTCTACCCGCTGGGCTATGCCGCCCCTTATAGCACAGTGCTTTGCTGTCGGAGAACGAAGTTCTTTCCGTTCACTTAACCGCGAGCGCCCGAGCGACCCAGACACTAGCAAACCCAGAATACTTCATCCAACCTAACCCTTATACCCATTTGAGGCTTAGCCAATTATGCCCCACTAACTTTGGACCTCCAGTCGTGGTTGGGAAACTGCGCAGCTGGGATTTGAACACTCAACTGTATGAATCAGAGATCTACTGAACATAGGTGCCTTAACCCCCTATGCCACCGGAGGCACTATAATCTGATTTTACATTATTAACGTGAAATGGCAATATTGAAATGTTACACAGACCATCATCACCCACGCTGTCACATGTCCTTATCACGCTAATGTGAAGACCGTCGAATCCTATATAGTCCCCAAATGACCAGATATTCTCAGTGCAACCAAGCAAGACATTTATGATAGCAGAGCTCCCAAGTGCACATGGATCAGTTGAAGGGACTCATGCATAACATGTTTATATAGTGTTGCTCACATTTAGATTCCCATGGGTGCTTCTGTGTTAGCTATCTGGACAAGTCGTGGTATCTACAATGATCGGTGCTAGTTGTCGGCATACTTGCGCTCATTTGCACTTGGCTTTGTAAAGCTGTGCTGGAATGTCCTCAATATAGTGATTCATGGTCAAATCAAAGCTACTGTGAGGAGCTTTAAGTCAATAGTAGATACGAATCCGTGCTGTTTGGCCTCCTTTTGTTCAATTTACCCTTAGGCATTCCTTATTTATCGACTGTTGGCTTACCTCGTGTGTATCTGTGTGAGGTGGGGGTTTCTACTATTATGTACATAACTGACTGGTGTCCTTTTAGTTTTGATTTTGCTAATTTGTAGAAGTACAGTGTGCATGTGTCCTCGGGGTATATATGGGTGTGTAGCAGATTGACTTTAGCCTGATGTAGATGGTTAGTCCTCCCTGCGCCCTGAGCTTAGGGCACGGTGTGTATGTTTTTTGTCCCCCAGCCATGACCACTGTTGTTATGTAAAGGCAATATCCTGGGGCAGCAAGCTGAGACCCAGGTGGTGACAAGATGTTACTCTCGCCCTTTCACTCCTCATCCCTTCCTCCTGGTTAATTCTGTAATCCATGTTACACTCCCCCACCATGTTCCCTCCATCCTGCCCTCTCTCCCCTTTAGTCTTTTCCAGTCACTGGCTTTGCACTGATGTTTTTGCTATGCTCCATTTCTATCATTCCTCCTTGCCTTCATACTTATATACTTGTGTGTGTGAGCGTGTGTGTGTGTGTGTGTGTGTAATTTTGTTTTATTAGAGTTGTAAGATGTAATTTTTTTCTCTTTATATAGTTACATTAGAATACAGAAATCCTAGAAACATACTAATCGAAGTACTGACCTTCCCATACTGCCTCATGGATACCTTAGCAGCCAGTTAAATAGGATAATTTAAAATGAGATATTCCCTGATCAGTCCCACAAGGGGACATTTGGAATTCTCTGCAGTTTAACTCATCCTATTGTATAGGAGCAGTGAGCTGCCACCGTATGGCACTCGAGAGCAATTCAGGGTTCTGTGTTTTGCTCAAGGACACCTCAACGTGCTCTCTGCCGGACTGGGGATTCCGATTGCCAGACGACCACTGAGCTATGTCGCCCCTACAAAGCCATAATAATAAATATTGATCCATCTGAAGTTGGAAGTAGAATTGGTTGGTAAAATAACACTTTCACTTCTATAGTCCTACAATTCTCGTGGATGTGGTATTTCTATTTAATAGTTTGAGTCTTAATGGACCCAGGTAAAGAAATCGCCAAAAAGTGGAATCAGTCCATCCAGACACAATATCTATAGAGTGAAACCTTTCATCACATGTACAGGTGCTGATATTTATCAGTTTATGCTTCAAACATGGATATTTCATATTTCTCTATTTAATTCTATTTTTATTCAGGGTTAAGCATTGCTTGAAGAAAAGCCATCAATATTTCAGTGTCAAGCTAGAGATGAAGGCTCAGTATAATGAATTTTTCAAATCTGATCATGCCAAGCTAAGCTATCCCCCAGCCTAGCAAATGTACTGTTTATATATGTATTTAATAGTGTTATGTACAGTCTTAGTTTTTTGCCCATCCTCTCTAAAGCGTGCTTGGGTCTTTTGAAAGGCACTATAGATTATTATCCATCCATCCATCCATCCATTGTCAACCGCTTATCCGAAATCAGGTCGCAGGGGAACTGGAGCCTATCTCCGTTCTCATTGGGCGAGAGGCGGGGTACACCCTGTATAGGTCACCAGTCTATCACAGGGCAGAGCAGTTAGGGGTACAGTGTCTTGCTCAAGGACACCTCGACACGCTTCTCTGCAGGACCGGAGATCGAACCTGCAACCTTCCGATCGCCAGGCAACCTCTCTACCCACTGAGCCATGCCGCAACATTATTATTATCATTATTATTATTATTGTTATTATTGTTATTATTATTATTATGTTGTGCTGGTTCCCAATTGTCCTTAAGCGGTTGCATTATTGTGAGTGAGTATTAGTCAAGTATTAGTGTAATCTGAGTCACATATGCAAACAAACATCTCTCATCTTGATAACCAGCAACCGTGTAGCTCTCCATCTCTCGAGCTCCCCTCTACCAGTTGTTCTCACTATCGGCACCTCTTTCTCCCTGCTCCTCCTGTCTTGTTTGGAAGAGCCCGACCTCTCCAATGGCTCCTTCCCTCACCCTGCCTTTCTCCTCCTCTCCCACCCCTTTCATCTACTGTCATCTATTTTTAGCCCCTCGTGTAGCGGGCTCAAGAGGTGCGTGAAGGCATGGGTGTATGTCTAGATTGTTGAGGAGGAAGGTGCAAGCTTGTGTGTGTGTGTGTGTGTGTGTGTGTCTGTGTGTGTGTGTGTGTGTGTGTGTGTGTGAGTGAGAGATACAGAGAGAGATTGTGCATTTGCTCCTCCATCATGCTACACCCCAGCCGCCTTGCACGAGTCATAAACTGCAGTCATGCCTCACAATAACCAGCCAATTAGTGCTTGTACTGGGCTGAGAACATGATTTGGAGGGACGGTCTTGGCAGATATATAAATAGCTGAGCATGAAGCAAAAATAACATAACAGATAATGATTTCATGCATTCTTATTATTATTCTCTTAAACAGTGGGATTAAAAGGGACTTTCCAGCACTAACCACTTTATTACATGGGGATAACAAGCATTCAAGTCTGCCCCAGCTGGCCAATTACCTTCTCCAAGAGGAGTCGCATAAATGCTCTGTTGGATGAAACTCGGGCCATCGCCGGTTTTGGTGGTGATGTTGGGATGTTGTCACTTCTGAATGAAGATTGTATTGTTTTATGATGGTGGAACCTTGGCATGGCTCGGTTGTCAATCCTCACAAAGTGGGAGGTTATTACTTTATGATGCATGCAAGACTTGACTTCAGCAGAAACAACCCATTGTAGGGCCACAGCGGCTCAGCGGTGCAGCGCGGGCCTCCCAAGTTAGGCGTTGCAGGGTCTATCCCATCACAGGGCATCAGGAAAAGAGCATCCACCCACCATGCTCGGTAAATGCGAGGCATTCATTATAAAGCACTTTGAGTGGTCGCCAGACTAGAAAAGTGCTTTGTAGGAATAATTTCATTTACCATTAAGCCGACTGAGGCAATTTTTTCAGTTGCGATGATGGGCTATACGAATAGAATTGTTTTGACTTGCAGTATGTGCAGAAGAACGAGGGAAGAGACGGCAAAGAACAGGAGAAGTTTCACCTTTACCTTTAAATCTCCCTTTAAAGGGACATATTAATGAACATTTAGAAAATAGATATGCCAGATTTAGCCACCCGGCTAATATCCATCTGTAGTCCCAAGCAAATTATGGTTTCAGTGTCTCGCCCAAGGACCCTTCGACACCTTTTCTGATGGAACCAGGGAATTGAACCGTCAACCTGTTATCCTTACACGTCCGCCCTACCTCCTGAGCCATGCTGCTCCTTATCAAGACCGCCCTGTTTGCCGAGTTTACTTAAAAAGCCACTCAGAAATATCAGTGACTCAACAGACATACTTATCATATCTGCACCTTCTAGATCCAAGCCTTCGAGCCATTCAGTCCGGAGTTAATCATTATACTCATTGTTAATCCTTCAACCATTACCCGTCAATTATTAGTGCTTTGTTGACTTCGTTAATCAAATAAATGTTTGAATAGGTTTGATGCAAGCGAACACATATAAATGAACAAATATAGTTTTGACTTTATCCGAATAGCTTTTCCATCCGCTCAGCCGTGAGATGTCAACATGCACCACTAGGAACCAAAGAGCAGTCACAGAGAGGGACTCCAGTCCTGCGTTTGTTGAGTCAGTACAGTTTCTGCTCGGGACAGGATGTTCACAAAGAAGCACACATCACCGCCTGCCCCTGCTCCAGAAACACAGCAGAGTTATTTATTTTATGAGCAGTTAGCTCATTGTTACTCAAGGTCTCCATGGCACATATGGTCAGCATCATTAGATCCCTTGTCATCAAGGCATGTGCTTATTTTTTCAATCTGTCTCTGGTTATCCCCGTTTTAAGACTGGTGTTCGCGTGGGGCCTGCTACGTATGAAGCAGTGATAGTCTCAAAGATACAGACTGTATGCGAGCGCCAGGGAGACGCATCAAATGTAGTATTTGTGCTTATGAGGAACATAAATATAGAGAGTGGGAGGGCAAAGGAGGAGGGGAGGGAGGCAAACTTGTGCCCTCGCAGTTAGTCATTGGTCAGAGCTACACGGAGGGGGGC
>OMLC01036785.1:0-12025 GCA_900302585.1 Regalecus glesne
CTGTGCTTAGACCCTCTTATTTAAGGAATAACTCTCTTTGAAAAAATCTTAAATAGGGAGGAAAAAATCAGAAGAAACCTCAGGGAGAGGAACAGAGGAAGGATCTCTCTCAACAATAGCTTAAGAATCTCTCACCCCAGTAACCGTGAGTCAACAGAAGCCATGTGACTGTGTGTATTTAGTTATTTATTTGCCTTTTTTCCTCTTGACTAAAGCTTTGAGGGTTTCAAATTTTTGTTTGTGAGCCAACTTAACTGTGGCTTAGGATATTTCCTTGCTTTGTGCTTTGTCATTGGACAATCAGGAAATCCCAAAGTGGAGTATTTTTGTTGAATGAACTGAACTGATAGTGATAAGAGGGTAATCCTGAAGAGGAGGATATTTGCTTTATGAACTGAAATATATATAACTATTTTCTTTCCCTTTTCCTCTAATATGAGGTCCATTTTATGTGTCACGATTAGTCCCCATTTTGTGGGGTGGACATAAACTTTGATGGAGCTTGGGGGATCAAGGCCGGATGCCCTTCCTAGCACTTTATGAGGAGTTCGAACCCACTGCCTCTGGCTTGTTAGTTCCCGAAGTATGCAGTCTACCACTGAGCTACGATGCCCCCACTCTTTGGGTGAGCCTTTGCTCCAATATATAAACTTTAAGAACTGACAGATGGAGTGGTTGAGTTTCTTGAGTCTTTTATTTTCCTGCCTTGCTGAATGCATATAACTTTTCAAATTTTCCATGGATATCACAATAATAACATTATCATGAACTCCTTTGGCCACAATAATCATGCAGTAAAAATCTGATATTCTGACAGCCCTAAACCCAACCATAACCCTCTAATTGATTCTAACTCCAACCATTATCTTAATTTACACCCTATTATAATCCAAAACCAGTGCAAATTTAAACATTACCTTAAGCGCTAATTATTACCCTGAGCCTAATTCTGATGCCTAATTTTAATACTAGACCTAAGCCTAACCATAATTATAACCCCATCCGTAACCCTATCCCATAAATATCCTTTTTTTCATGGGAACCTAAAAATGACCCCAGGTATATAAGTATTTGGTAATATCTGACTTTAATAATATGAGGACATTGGGTACCCATGAGGATGAAAAAAGAATATAGACAGACACCCTCCATACACACACCTGAAGTGTTGTTGTCTGTGTTCCTGAGGGTGAACTGGGCATTTGGGTCGAGTCTTAATAGCTGACAGAATACTTGGACATCTTCTGTTTTATTACAAGGGCGCATCATGACCACGTCACCAGCGGCAAACCTGTGAAGTTAATCATAAAAATGAAAAGTGAAATAAAAAAATATTTCTTCTAAAAAATTAAAAAAATTATTCACAGATATGAATAATTGTGCTCATTTGAGCTCCTCAGGCAGGATGCTGAATAAGTATTCTAGGTTGTGATTTGGTTTAAGAGCTATATAAAGATACAAATAAATACAGTGCAAAAAAATACCATTGGTGTTGCAAAGTAACAAAAAGGCCTTTCGTCACCATTTATTCATTTCGAAACATGACAGAAAGAGCTACCTAGATAAAAGTTTATGATTTGGAAGGTTCATCGCAGTCACTCACTGAATATTGGAGCCAACAATGTCAAACTCTATATGCCGTACGTCCTGAAAGTGGGAGGGATGCGTTACTCTCCGATTTGACACCATTCTAGCATGGAAGGGATGGATTTGGGTGGGTATGGTTTGTCCTTCAGGAACCCTTATCCTATCTTCTTTCTTCTCTTGCACATCATTCAAGAAGTTAAAAATGAACCTTGGAGGAAGTCTGCAAGAAGAAATGTGACATTTCCATAAAACTAAATCCACTAGCACACAACACAAAATTAACTACAGATATGTTTTGCTGAAGTCTATACACTATCTATTTCACTTATTTAAGTAGTACTTCAGAATAGGAATCACATTTCAAATGGTAGCATGACCTATGGATCCTGATTTTTTGGGAATGAAACTCATTGGTATAGAAAAGAGTATGGACCGAATTTCTTTAGAATACAGCTCTGTGGTCTAAAATTAAAATGAAATAATTACCCTCAATAAAGGTCCATTTTTACATGTCACAATTAGTCCCAAAGTTGTAACATGGACCTATGATGAGTGTGGGGGATTAAGGCCAGAGGCCCTTCCTGAAGCCCCACGGTGGGCTCGGACCCCAATGCCTGTCTTGTCATTTCTTGACCCATGCGCTCTTCTGCTAAGCTACCACAGCCCTCATAAAATAAAAATAATCATTCTTAATACCTATTGAAAATAAGGTAATGCATTAAGGTAATGCATTTAGTCCAAATGTTCCTGACTGCTACAGTTAAACTGGATGGGAAAACATGATAGTGCATAGATTTTACATACAATAGTAGATGGGTGGTGTGAGATTGCCCCCTTGACTCAAAGTTTATGTAAAATTAAAGAAGTGAATAACTGAATAAGTGCCACAATGGTGTCAGTAAATCATGAAGCAGTAAATAGGAGAACTTCATTTAAAAATGAGGGGTGTTCCACATGAAATACAATCTGGACTTACTAATACTTGTACATTTTGATATCAAACAGGAAGGTTAAAACCACAGGATTTGATTTTATGAGCTCATTTAAGGACTCTGACATTGTAGCAAGAAAAATGTGCAAGTTACACTTTTGTGAGTGTCTCTCAAGAGTGAAAACATACAGTTCATCTTCTCTGAATGGTATCACGTTGGCCAAAGACGGATACAGAGACGACAGTTTCTCCCAGAATTTTGTGAGCCATTGGTCAATCACAGCATCTGGCCTGTTGAACAGAAAGATATTTCTGTATCAAGATCAGCAATTCATCTGTGAATAAAGACAGTTCAGTTAACATGGAACTTTCAAAATTCAGATGGAGCCAGAGAGGTAAAACCACCACCATATCTATCACTGAGCTGCAGTACACCCATGGCACTGTCTTAGTTTTCCTCATAGAAGAGGAACTACTAGAAGAAGTTTATGGATGTGGTGAGGGAGGACATGCAGATGGCTGGTGTGACAGAAGAAGATGCAGAGAACAGGAAGAGATGGAGATTGATGATCCACTGTGGCAACTCCTAATGCCAGCAGCCAGAAGTAATAATCATAGCCGTAGTAATAATAGTGTATTAGCAGTAATAACTAGTATTTTGAGCAGTGTAACTATTCCTGGAAAGTTTTTAGTCTAGCCATGTTTGCAAAGATTTAAAAATTGAATTCTTATCAATAACATAGAGGCGGGCGACATAGCTCAGTGGGTAGAGCAGTCGTCTGGCAATCAGAAGGTTGCAGGATCGATCCCCGGTCCTGCATACAGTATGTCGAGGTGTCCTTGAGCAAGACACTGAACCCCTAACTGCTCTCCGAGCGCCATATGTTGGCAGCTCACTGCTCCTATACAATATAGGTCGGGTTAAAAATGCAGAGAAATCCAAATTTCCCCTTGCGGGACTGTTAAGGGAATCATTTTATTTATTTATTAAAAAAAATAAATCACAGCTCATGTATAAATGTTGGATAGCTCAGGAGCTAGGGCAGTTGTCTGGTAATTGGTAGATTAGTGGTTACATCCTCGGTTCCTTCAAAAAGTGTATCAAAGTGTCCCTGAACAATACATTGAACCCGTAATTGTAACAATAAATGAAAATTAGTCTAGTGGCTATATCTGATGTATTTATAATAGAAATGTTCATTAATATGTCATCTCCCTATAAAGTAGATAATAACTATTATAATAAAAAAGTGGAATGACAATGAAGTCTCAAATGAAACCGCTGGAGAGAGAGAGAGAGAGAG
This sequence comes from Regalecus glesne, assembly GCA_900302585.1. Lineage (NCBI taxonomy): Eukaryota > Metazoa > Chordata > Actinopteri > Lampriformes > Regalecidae > Regalecus > Regalecus glesne. Next base: position 3,823 of record OMLC01036785.1, read on the forward strand.
AGAGAGAGAGAGAGAGAGAGAGAGACTTCTTACCCCAGGTCATGTTGATCATCTGCAAGTCCAATAGGCAAGAGCATATTGGCACCCAACTGCAGAAGGCGCTTGTGAAGCTTCTTTGCAACAAAATTGAACCTGTGGCAAAAATTAGTTGACATCACTGTTTTAACCAAGACTGAATACGATCTAAATGAGAAACCCCTCTGAAAGTTTGTTGCAAATGTGACGAGAAAACATGTATGAAGTTGAATAGATTTACTTTGGGTAGGAAGAGTCCCCTAGCCCCAATACACCACAATCTACATGACAAAGAGATTCAGCTGGCAAGGACTTCTTGAATAGGAACCTCCAGAAATTCTAGAAAGCAAGCAGTGATTGAGAGGAAAACATAAATAGACACCAATACTAAAATATTGCGGTCTGACTGTTTCTCAACATTAAGACAGTATATCATTTTTATCATTATCAAAATCTAATCTCCTTTTATGTAAGGAATTATCCACAATTTGAGTAATGAACCGTCTGGTGAACATATTAAAACCTTATGTGCAGACAGAACCAAATAGAACACACGTGCAGAACAAATGAGAATGAAACAAAAACACACTTTTTAAGCTATTAATATTAGCCTACACATTACTTTTTGCTAGTGGACATTGGGGTCAAACATTTGATTTGAGCTTAACATCATTTCTAAAACCATATGAACCAGCTTAAGTTCATTGCTATCATCTTGGATATCAAATTTTTAACAAATATTCTTTTTGATACTTTCTAGTGATTATTTTATTGAACTCCACGAATCTCCAAATGGAAAATGCTCTTGTGGCTTCTCATTCAGATGGTTAGTCTTTGGTAATGAATAATACATGAACATCCTTTTTCAGTCCATGAAACTACATAGGTATCCACACATTACCTTCATATTGTCGGGAGGGTCCCCTTGGCCAGTAGTGGAGCACACAAAAACAACCAGTGACTCAGAGATCAGGCTGCCCTGTTTGTCAGAGGGAAACAAATAAATGGGTTTAGAATATAATCCAAACAATTTTAAATATTATCATTTTAAAATTAAAGGAGCATAGCTCATCATTCAGTCACTCTTTGACAAACTGACTCATGTTTTACTGCCTAGCTTCAAATCGTGGTGTGCATCTAAAAATTGTACACTGCTTTAAAATACTGAAGAAAAACTGGAATGGGACACTCATTCTCAATGGGATTGATGGTACTAGAATTCTTCCACATTACAGGGAGTCATTTGATTCAATGTTACTATCAAAAAGAGGCCTGTTCATGGGTATAAGCAAACTAACTAGGCATTGAGGGAAGAGGGAATCAAGGGGGGGTATGATGAATGTGACAACCATCTAAATATAAATCCCACTTGAAATGGTGATCGATGACCATAGCTGATTTTGCTGTCAATATCCTACTCTCACTTACATTTCACAGATCTGACTTGATCATGCCTATGGTGTTTGAGAAGCAGTGCTGGCCTGAGAGAGATCCAAGATTCAAGAAGCTTTATGGCCACACAAGCAGGCTGGCGCTATTTGTTTACAGTATAGCGTGGAAATTCAGAGTCAACATAGCAAACAAAATTAAATACAGTGAATCAATAATAATCAATAATAATAATAATACACATAACATAGTTATTAAGGGGTATCAAAGATAGGAGGGGATTAAGTTTAGAGTTCTAATTGCAGTGGGAAAGAAATGTCCATGATTTTTTTTTAATGACAGACCTGTAGCATCTTCAAGAATGCATGAGTATGAAGGAAAATGTTGCCATGTCTTAAGATGTCCAGAGTTCAACACAAACATACTCATATGAAGCATCAAATTCCTCAGTGTGTGCAACACTGACCAAGAAATCTGAGTTCTCTTAGTTGCCAAAACGTGCTGGCAGTGTATCTTTTCAAGCTCAATAATCCTGACACTACCTACATGTACCAGGATGCATTGTGCAGTTTGTGAAGGTGGTCATTTTTGTTTAGAAGACAACATCCAGATCAGTCCCAACAAGCATCAAGGTAAAAGTGTCCATTGTAAGCTGCAGTGAAGATAGCAGCATTATTCCACAAAGGCTTGCATATCCCATGGTCACTGGGGCATGGATATTTGGCTCTGATACAATAAATGACAAAGGCAGTTGAGAGGATGGGTTCCCTTTACCAAGTTTCTCCCCTTGCAGCCTTACTAAAAAAAACAACATAAGCAGCCAAACAATATGATCAGCAGAGAACAAAGACTGCAAAGGTGGCTATTCATCAAGAGGATACAAGTACTGATCATATACCGTAAGATTAGCAGCTATTGCCGAAAAATTGACCAAGTTCCTTGTTCTCTCTCTCATCTAAGGGACTTTATCTGTCTTAGCACAGTTGTACAGAAACTGAAGCTGGCAATCCAACACAGGGGTCATTTGCAAGTTGCCATGGATATCAAACTGATCATCAGTTTTGGTTGTCAGTGGTTTATCATTAACACAGGGATCATTGTGATAAAAAGTTACCTTAGTGAAGACAACAAATAGCATGCTGTGGTGGCTCAGTGGTGGAGTGTACACCTCCAAGTTGGTCATGGCAGGTTCAATCCCACCGCGGGGCTTCAGGAAAAGGGCATACAGCCTTAACCCTCCGTGCTCAGCAGACGTGAGGCATACAGTGTAAAGCGTTTCGAGTGGTCAATAGATTAGTAAAGCCCTATGTAAGAATAAGTCCATTGACCATATACCAGGCAAATCTTTGGCCAACATGATATGGAAATCTAGTAAAACATAGGAACATTTTTTTATAGATTTGATCTGCGTAACAAGAGGTTGCCATGCAATCTGTTCAAACATGATGAGAAGACGGCTTGTTCGTGTATCACAGTACATATGACTTTTTGGTTAAAACATGGCATACTCACTCAATGGTGATCTGCCAGCCCTGCTGGTCTTGGTGGCCTTTTTCCCTTTATCTTTGGGATCCTGATGAAATTATACAGCTTACTGCTGTCCATGTCCAACTGTAACACACAAACAGGCAGTCTTGGGGTTGGCGCTGGTGACAGCAACTTCCCAAGCTGAAATTCACCGCACCACAATGATTCCGTTTCTGTTGGTACTGGAGGAAAGCTGGAGCAATGGCACCACTAGTCTACTAGCAGAGATTCCACATGATCATCCATATCTTCTTACTCAGCGAGTGCAGCAGAAATGGCTTCTCCAAAACGTATATTCTGTCATGTACTCTGGCTCAGATAAATGTGATTGAATATCCGAGTCAACCGAAGCACTATAAAATGAGATCCTCTGCAATCATATTTATGGATACCATGTTAACTGTTGGAAACCGCTCATTTGAAATGCAAGCAAAGAAAAGAAGGACGTTTTGTTTTTGAGTGGCATCAACAGCCTGCCCTGTGAGATGGAGACTAGAAATCCAAGCTGAACCTGCCCATAGTTCTTTGTCACCAACTTCATCACAGCCACACCAAATGAGCACACTGGTGGTAGAAGAACAGATTCTGCAACTACAAGAGACTCAAGAGAACATCAGACACATCTAGAGATGTTCTTCCCTCCATATCCCGAATCAGATAGATGGAGATACCAACTCACTAGTAAGGAGGTACTTATTTGACAGACTGGTACTAGTATCCAACTTGTGTGAGCCGAAACTTCAGGTTGCTGTCTGCCGATAGTTCCATCAATTCATTTTCCAACACAGTGGACAGAGACATGCCTTCTAAAGCAAGATCCACAGGGAAAGGGTCCAAAATCCAAAGGTTTCCATATCATGGCTCCTCTGTAAACTTTTGTCACAACCGAGTCAAATACTGGATCATAGCACTGGATATGTTGACATGAGGAGAAGCTTCCAAAGTTTTGTTTAGGGGTGAAATTATGTCCAAATAGCCCTCCTTGACTCTTCTGGTCCAAAAACACAGTTATTAATGGTAATTTCATGGGAATGTTACCTAGCTTAACAGTGGCAAAACACAGTTATCTATACCTGATGATGATACAGGGTGGCTTGCTGTAACTTGTACATCAGATAAACCAAATAGAAGCTGGCAAAAAGGATAGCCCAACACAGAAACCTAACATGTCAGCCCAGGACTTTGTATTCTACACCTATCTACAGGCCAACAGCCCCTCTTTCAAGGATTGAAGGTACACAATCTGGAGCAGGATGAGTTTGGCCCGTTTTGTGGGAATAAGACTGAATGTTTGGACTCTGCTTAAATGCCATGTTGGAAGAGTTGGCATGATGTCAAAGTACTTGGGAAAGAGTTTGTTTGAAATATGTTGTGAAAGTCCCTAAACTGACTGACCTCAATGACAATGATGGTACCTTGAAGAAGGTAACTTGGTGTTGTGATTGCAATTGTACATTAAGATATGGAATTAATCATGTGTACTGTGTAACATGTAGGCACATGTCAGTAACTGTATATATTCAAATATTTTAACTCTGCTGGTGCCTATCCTACCTGTGATAGGCACTAGCACCACCAGTGGAAGGTGGAGAAAACAACACCCTGGACAGGTCACCACTCCATCTCAGGGCTTGTATGGGGGATTAAGGCTGGATGCCCTTTCTGACACCCCACGGTGGATTTGAACCCACAGCCTCTTTAGTTCCCATTCAACCACTGAGCTACTATGGCCCCCATGGATGGAAAATATTTTAAATAATTCTTTCCACGTAGTTTCATCATTTGTGTCACTATTTTCGAATGGACCATAAGAAATATTTCTAAATTCTGTGTGTGAAGATTAATGCTTACCAACAGTATTAAGATACAAACATTTTTATAATAGTGTTTGATAGATATTTAATACAATACCACTAACAACAAAGATTTCACCATACAGTAGCATGTTATGTAAAGCTATCAAAAGTGAAAAGTTAAAGATGTAGATCCATTAAAACTTAGTTTGCCATGTCAACCACCTGCACAAAAGATCCTTTGAAAACTTTGCCAGTGACGACTGACTGCCTGCTGAAGATCAATTTCCTAAAATAATCTCTTCAAAAATTGTTATTAGAAGTTTAACTACTGCCAGATTCCTTTTCATCTTCTCTATTTGACAGGGTTTTTCATGCTCTACCTGTTGGTTTTGTGCGGTGAAGTGTCAGAGATTCTACGAGTAGGATATGGTCTATGCAGGTTTTCTACAAGGACATGTCCTTCCACTTTTGAGAGAGCCTTTATATTCTTCCTTAATTGTCTTTTATTTATGAATTTTTGGTGGGGAAAAGATATCTTTGCTTGTCAGGTAAACGGGAAGATATACTTTGAACTACTAGTAATGTTTAAACTAACCAATAACTGAAACCTGCCATATCAATGCTTGTAGAAAAATCCAGAATTTTCCCCTTAATGGTGTCTGCTCCAAAAAATATTTACAGAAAATCCTAAATGAAAATATTCTCTGAGGAGTCTCTGATTACGTTTTTTGTGTACCCTGAAAAGTATACTTTGAATAATCAACTAACCACATTATAGCTATCCAGTGGTGCTACTTGAACTTGCAGCCGCTTCCTTTGAGCCTGTCGTCCAATTCGCCAGGCTGTGTCCTGGGCTGTCCCTGTCTGGCTCCCATACAGGACACGGAGAGTCAAACCTGACATTCTCACTGGAAGGCAAAATAAAAAAAATATTTTAGGGCTTTATTACTCCAAATCCATATTGCCAATGATAGTTTTATTGAAGATGATTACCTACAAAGTAGTGTTAAAAACAACATAATTCTTTAAAACATTATTGACTTCTAAATAAACATTCTAGGTGTACATGTCATCGTCAACCATTTATCCGAAGTCAGGTCACAGATCTACTAGTGCCTATTACTGCCTTCGCTGGGTAGAAGGCAGAGAAAGACCCTGGACAAGTTACAAGTCCATCCCGGGGTTGTTGGGCTTTTTTTGCATGTCATGATTAGTCGCCACATTATGAGGGTGGACATGGCCTTAAATGGATGGTGGGCCATTGAGGCCTGAACCCAAATAATCTAGCTTGTCAGTTCCTTTAGCGTACACTCTACCACGGAAAAAATATTAATTACAACAACAACAAAACCAACCTAACCCTTTTGACCAATGTACATTTAGCTTCGCAATGTTTAAATGTTTGCTTTGATAATATCTACTACTGTTGTATCATGGCAGTAAAGCCGTTTGAATTGAATTACACCTACAAGTTGTGTTTGTGTCAATATAATGAGTCTATACATTAGCAGAAGGACCATTTCGCAATAAGAATAAGTTGAAGAAACCGTTTGTACATGTTACTATTAGATACAGATTTCAGTTATATGGGTCAGAAGTCACTAGCTGCTTATGAATGTCAAACGATTGTTAAATCTGCCACAAATGTAAAAAAAATAACAGTATACAGTCTTTTTGAGCTATTTATATTTAGTGGGATAATATAAATCGCACACTTGAATTAAAGGCTATAGATCCTGGTGGAAACATCAATAATAAAATAGTTTGAAAATACCTTTTGAAGCTTCAAGCTCCTGGAGGAAATCCACACAAAAAATCTATTCGTCCCTGAAGACTAAAAAATGGACTTAAAAACGATCTTGACTGGGTCGTCAGCACAACTAAATAAATTGTATTATTAAAAGATTTCAGCTCAACCAAGGTTCAGGTCAACAGTAGCAGCCAAATTAAACGTGAAATCATGTCACACTTTACGGAAAAAGACGATTGGTTAAGAAGCTTGCTTTACGACAGTTGCACCGATAGGGACTCTTCTTCGTTTACACTAAACAGCGGCCGGTACCTAACTTTTAGGTGCATTACTGCTACTAACTGTGCTGGCCTGTGGACCAAAATAAACTCTCCAAATCACCTCAGTCTTGCCTTTCTTGCGTTGTCCCCAATCTGTCCAAACTAAGCGGTCCTTCTAATACACTTGTTCCTAATCCTGTCCACCATCACTCCCGATGCAAATCTTAACATCTTCCCCTCTGCCACCTCCAGTTCTCTCTTGAGAATGCAACTGTATTTTCCTGTGCATCCATCGTTCAACTTTAGACAAACCAACACAATGTAAAGTTTTGTCTTCAATGCTTGCCTTTGAATGGGGAGAACCTAAAACGGAAAAAATACTTTTCTTCAAACTGTAACTTTTAAATATAAGCAGGCGTGGATATGGGTTTAGAGATTGGGGAGGGACATAAGGTTATTTATGGGTGCCTCACTGTTTTATTTGTCTACGAGGCAAATAAAAGGTTACGAGGTAAACTCTTCAGGTTGAAAGACAGTGACCTTCCCAGTTGCCCCACTGGACCCACCCAAGTGTTAGAATGGCTTGACAAATTAATTCAGTCCTGCCTATTAGTATTACTAGACTGTGAAGTGTGAAACCGTATCTATGGCTTTCAGGAGCAAGGACATGGAGGCAAGGGGTAAAGGACATTAGCTTCAGTCACATATTATCCATATTATCCATTATGATCCAAGACATCATATTTTTATCCATCCATCCATTGTCAACCGCTTATCCGAAATCGGGTCGTGGGGGGAACTGGAGTCTATCTCCGATTCCTTTGGGGAAAAGGCGGGATACACCCTTGTATAGGTTTATCACAGGGCAGAGTAGTTAGGCGGAGTGTCTTACTCAAGGACACCCCGACACGTTTCACTGCAGGACCGGGGATCGAACCTGCAACTTTCCGATCGCCAGGCGACCGCTCTACCCACATGAGTCATGCCACCCCCATAATATTTTTATGATTTAGAATTTTTTCCCCCATCTTGATAGAAATCTTCTGTAAAGCACATCATACTTAAGACATCCTAGGTAATATGTGCCATTAGTGATGGTCAATAGAGACCCTTCTGAACTGTTATATTAGCTAGGTGATGGTTAAGGCCTGGGTAAGTCTACTCACCTCAGATATGATATAACAGAAGTCGCTCTCCTCATCAATGTCATGGAAACAACACTCTTGAAATAAATCATATTCTTCTGATAATTCATAAACGTTGACTGATTCCTTTGTATAAACACTTGGCGTATCGATAAGATAGTGTCGTCCCTCCACGTCAAGCTTGGCAACTTCACAATGTAGTTGGACCAGTATTAAATGGGTGAATGGGTCTGGAAGCTGTAAATAAAGTCTTCAAACCCTCCATATATCACTTTAATATCAAACTTCAGGAACCATTAAAGTGCTTGTGTGTTTATATAT
>OMLC01036786.1:0-12840 GCA_900302585.1 Regalecus glesne
GTGTTTGTCTATCTTTAATATTGCCCCCTGTTAGGACTGCGTATCAAGGAGACAAAGGAGGTGTATGAAGGGGAGGTGACAGAGCTGACACCCTGTGAGACTGAGAATCCAATGGGTGGTTATGGGAAGACCGTAAGCCATGTCATCATCGGTCTTAAGACTGGCAAGGGCACTAAACAGCTTAAGGTGAGAATAAGAATGACTATGCCAATCTATGAATGGGGTGTTTTTACGTGTTGCAATTAGTCCCCACATTGCCTGGGTGTACATGGACCTAATCAATGAATATAGTGCTTAATCATAAAAGCATCAAAAGTGCAACTTTGTGATAGTACTTTACAAAAGATTACTGTGTAAAAGGTCATCATGGCAATGTGAGGGTCTTAACTCAGTTGTTATTATCTCCTCCAGCTGGATCCTAGTATTTATGAGAGTCTTCAGAAAGAGCGTGTGGATGTCGGAGATGTCATCTACATTGAAGCCAACAGTGGGGCTGTTAAGGTATCCCTGCTATATACAATTACACACCACGTCACTGCTGATTTTCCTCAAAAGAATACAAATAAATGTTTAAAATTCATATACTGGGATTAAAGAAATATGTCTCTTAGTGTTAAGATGAAAAGTAAAAGTCATTAAAAGTATAGACCGTTCATTTCATTTCAAGGGGAAAAGTAACAAAATCAGCAGGGTGAAATACTTATTTTCCCCACTCTATATACATGTAATGATACTTCAGAAATATGTGATGAAGCCCAAATTAAGCTTAACGTTTTAGTGTGTGTGTGTGTGTGTGTGTGTACGTGTTGCTGGTCTCTTCAGTCCTTCACAAAAGTTTTTATTTCATCTTTCAGTTCTGCATTGAAAGCTCCGTTTCATCTCTACTTCACTCGGGAATGAACTTTTCTCATTCTTGACGTCCTTCATAGGGCTGGCTCTCTCTATCTCTTCATCTACTCCCTCTTGCCTCTGTTCCAGCAGTGAGCTCTCTGGGCCATGCTGACAGACCGCGTTGACGGTTGTTTTAATCGATGCAGGTGGGCTAGGGGTTCAGGTTGGCTCTAGTCAGTAGCCAAGGAGGAGGGGTGGACACCACATTTGTAACTGTTGACAGCCATTTCAGGAGCCCCCCCTTCTCAAACTCGTTTTATCCCTTCCGCCTCACACCCATCCCTCTAAGTAGAGCTGGCACCAAGTTCAATCATACACCTGCTCCCACCCCCCATCCCATATGGTCACTTTTCTCTCCAGAGCTATACAAGACAACCTTTAAATCTTTGTGTTTAGAGGGAGGGGGTTTTTCTCTGTCATCATTGTGATTAAAACCCATTTATCATTCTTGCGTTTTTGCAGAGACAAGGTCGTTGTGACACCTTTGCAACAGAATTCGATTTGGAGGCAGAGGAGTATGTCCCGCTGCCCAAAGGTGATGTGCACAAGAAGAAAGAGATCATCCAAGATGTCACCCTCCATGACCTGGATATTGCCAATGCAAGACCTCAGGTATATGTATATATATATTTATATGCCTGGCACAGCTGTCATCCATCGACTTCACTTGCTCAGTTGAAGTTGAGCATTAAAAATGATCCCAGATTGAACTGATTGCCACAGTTGACATACTGAGTAGACCGTGTTTGACGTCTTAAATCTCTTAATGATTTCATGTCAGGGAGGCCAGGACATCCTTTCCATGATGGGACAAATGATGAAGCCCAAAAAGACAGAAATTACAGGTAGAAAGATCCTCCCCTTCCAGCCCCAGTCCTCCTCAGCTGGCTCAGTCAGCCGTTCTTCCTCATTCATGGTCTCTCAACAATGTTTCCATTCCAGACAAGCTGCGTGCAGAGATCAACAAAGTTGTGAACAAGTACATTGACCAGGGCGTGGCTGAGCTGGTTCCTGGAGTGTTGTTTGTGGATGAAGTGCATATGCTAGACATAGAGTGCTTCACCTATCTCCATCGAGCCTTGGAGAGCACCATTGCCCCGATTGTTGTGTTTGCCTCCAACAGGGGTAACTGCCTTATAAGGTGGGTGTGTCTATGAAAATGGTCGAATAGAAATCATTGTGGTGGGGAATTGGTGCCTGGTGGAGAACCGAATTGGAAAAGAAGAGTTTTAAATAAGCAATGGTCTGTATCCAACTGCTGTTTTCCAGGGGCACAGAGGACATCAGCTCTCCTCATGGGATTCCTTTGGACTTGCTGGACAGGGTCATGATCATCCGCACCATGCTATACACGCCGCAGGAGATGAAGCAGGTGAGTCCGGTCGACACGGCGTCAGCACGGATGTATCTGCATTCAAGTCGCTGACAATTCTGTTGTCTGTAGATCATTAAGATACGTGCCCAGACAGAAGGGATCAACATCAGTGATGATGCACTCGCTCACTTGGGAGAGATTGGTACCAAGACCACCCTCAGGTAAATATGTACTCACTCACTGGTAGCTTTGAATTGGAGTTTCTTAGAGCAGTGTGTGTGTGTGTGTGTGTGTGTGTGTGTGTGTGTTGGCACCTAATAACTTGCTTCTTGGACTTTTTCCATCAGGTATGCTGTGCAGTTGCTGACTCCGGCCAGTCTACTGGGACGTGTCCAGGGAAAAGAGAATGTGGAGAGGGAACAGGTGGAGGAAATAAATGAGCTTTTCTATGACGCAAAGTCCTCTGCAAAGATCCTTCAGGACCAGCATCACAAGTTCATGAAATGAAACTCTGAATGACTTAACTTTTTAATGAGCCCATTTATCTTTTTTTTTCACCCCCCCTCCCCAAAAAAAAGAACAAAAAAATAGGGCAAACATTTAATTTTATCCCGTTTTCAACTGTTACCTGATTCTTTGTCAAGGTTTCCTCCATCCGTATGTGGTCCACCTTGGTCCCTTTTTGTTTTATTATTTCTCTTACTGTTAATACACTTTCTAAGGTGGTCCTGACCGTGCCTCACTTACTGTAGTAGATTTTGTTCTGATAAATCAAAGGTTTTTTTCAGTTTATTGATTTCTTGAAATTTGTTTAAATAAAGGCATAAAATCAGTTATGGGTTGAGCATCTTAGATGGGTACATTAGAAAGTCTAGCGGACACATTTGCTGACACAGACTTGAGACTTGGGCACCTTACGCTTCAAGTTGAATAATAAGCAAGAGGCGACTCAAGACATGTTTATGTAGACTGTCTTAAGGGTTTATTGATGAGTTTACAGAAAGGGCATCAGGTTTATGTCATCCCAGTGTCTAATCATACAGCTATGCAGAGTCTAAATAGCTTCTTAGTCTGAGGTTTTTTTACTATGCACTGCATTCTGTTTGTCTCCAATCACTCCTTTTGGGTACAGTTGACAACTGCCACTCCATTTCTCTTTTCACACAAAGTGACTATGATGAACATCGAGCATTGTGCTCAAAATCGGATATAATTAATACAAAGTAGATAGTTAACAGAGATCTGGTTTTAGAATGCGGAGTTGAAATTATTGAGCAAAATAAGGTTAAACACCAGATTTCTGTTGGTACCCAGATGGAAATGTGTGCTTAGGGATTAATGTTAACTTTTTGTTTAAAAAAAACATCACCACTCATAAATCCATTCTTTCAGTCATCTGCCAAAGATATTTTCCTATGAGGGTTTTTTTTTTTTTTTTGCTTCGCTGATTCAAGATGGATGAAGTGGGACCTTTGTCCATAATTGGATGCTACTTCTTCATTGGCCGGGCTGAGGGCTTGTTGAAAGCAGTCTCTCCTCCTGATCTCACGCTACTGAATACTGAAGGGGCAGCTTTACCCAACTTCTCTGGATGGGGAAGAAACAGATCTATAAATATCCCACTTTTTCAACAAAGCAAATCTAAGTAAATCATGCCAAGTTTATTTATGTGAAGTTTATTTGTCTCGCCCAAATTCACAAGCTAACCCTGAAGGGCTCTACAGGCAGTTCAATATACAACAGTATGTGATGTATGCTAGTGGATGATGCAGCATATATACTGCAAAAAGTATGTAAACTCATCTCCTGGGTGGGAGGAAGATTTGACTGGACCCCCCCTCCTTCCATCAGAACCATCTGTTACCACTGTATATGGAATGGAAAGTTCTGCATAATCTGCACAGCCATACTCCCGACCACTGCTGCTGGTTCAACTTCAGCTGTAATGTCCATGATCTGTGTCTTAACCAGATGTACAAGCCAACAGCTTCTCCCTCACATTGTTTCAGCTACTATACGGATGACCCCTGACCCCCCCCTCCCCAGTATTACCACACCCCGTTTTGCTCACCGCACTCCTCCATCACTTCATATGTCTTGCTCTTCATCGCTCCACTCGTGCCCAATTGATCCTTCGCCTCCATGAGGTCCTCGTCTCTCACTTCGAGACGCTGCTGCTGCTCATCTTCTCCCTCACGTGCCTTCAAAATGCCAGAAACAGGAAATCATTACCGTGCAGGACATCTGAACTGCTCCACATCCAGGACATTCTACTCATTTCAGAGATTATGGCTCAGTCTGCTGCTTTGGGAAATGAAAAATCGGCCTTACTTGTGACATGTTTGCCGAGTGAGGAAATCTTCAGGAAAACGCTCCTCTCTAAATCACCCTCACTCTTCCCTGGTACGCCCAGCCCACAACACACACACACACCAAGCCCAGAACACACTTACACACACACACATACACACACCAAGCCCACAACACACACACACACCAAGCCCAGCAGCAACTCTCCAGTGGAACATCAATCCGGAAGGCCAATGGGTGACTTAACGGGTGAGAGAACTCCTCCTTTCTCTGGTTCTGTTTATTCTCATGGCATAAACTTCTCTACACAGGACCATTTAGGAGCAGAGGGGCCACAGCCCTAAAACTGGCACTTATTCCTCTGACTAAGTTTATGGGGACATGTTGAGTATGACAACCACAGCACCTCCCCTCTCCCGGTCCAAAGTACCAACGTTGACGGCTGTAAACAGGTGATCAAATAAATTGCGCTGCAACAAAGGCATGTGGTTTGAACCGCCCCCTTCCCTTTTTTCCCAGTGATGTCATCCTGGAGCGTCCTTAGGGATGCTGCATTTGAACCCAGTGTGCGTGTAAAGAGCAGATCAGACTGAGATATCCAGAAACTCTCTCAGGACGGTGCAGCGTCAGAGCATCTGGGGGAAAAACTAGTCGGAGACATGTTGTTAACTCTGCTGATGAAAGTATGATCGAGCAACGTGATTGTGACTGGCAGGAAGTTCCGGTGTGTTTTTCTGGGCCGCTGACGGCACCAACTCGCAAACATAAAGCCAGCGAGAAGTTGAAGCACGAGCTTTCTTGCACACAATGGACACATCAAGTTTCCTGTTGTTTCAAAAATTCATTATTTTGTATCCACAAATTAAAAATCAATTCATGTAAAATTAAATAGCTTACAGTATACACAGTATACAACAGTGCAGTATAAATAACACCCTACAAGTAAATGGCAAACTTACACACGAAAATGGAGGTTTTTCTTCACATCTTCTGCAGTAGTGTAACGTTCCTGATGAAGTATAGCTTGTGACATTTCCAAACACTTACTATTACAAGATGAAAAGTGAAGATACTGCACGTTTATATGCATTACTCGGCAGTACATGTCCATTGGCTTACCAGTGTCACCTTCACTACGTCATAAAGCCCATGTGGAACATAGTGAAGTACTGGTCCTCCCACAGGCACTCTTCAGACACATACAAATAGTTATCTGGGTCAAAGCATTGTGCAGTTTTTACTCCAAGTGTAACCAAAAGCATGCAAATACACCAGTGCTAATCTGGGGTGGTTCCACCTGTTATTTAAATATCCATAACTGTATTCATAAAAATGGTCACTTTTGCATCGGTTCAAATTCTAATACTTCTTAAGCCCCGTCAGATTGATTTGTTTTAGATACAGTATTTCTCAGCATAGGGTGGTCTTCAGTAACCAGAGTGACTGTTTTCCTAAAGTCGATGAAGGAAATCCTCAAGAGTGTGAGGAATAACGGAAATGTTTTTAAAGAATCATGACATTTCCTCTTCCTTGTACCAACATAGTCCCATCACCTCCTCACTTGGGAACACACGGGTGTACGTCCACAAAAGTGAAAGAGATCCTCCTAATATAGTTGTTCTCTTGGTGATATGAGAGCCAACCAGCTGCAGTGTCTTGCCATGCCATTAGAGATTGAGGGGAAGGTTGGTTCCGGCTCGGTCCGCTCAGGTCCAGGGAAATTTAAGTGCGTTTCTTTCTATAATGGGGCAAGAGCTGAGTCCTCACAAACTGAACAAGTTGAGCCTCTGTGAGAAGAACCGTCACAAGCACACTCAGTAGGCACACTCCTCCAACGGAGATGTGGACCAGTTTCAGCATCCAGCCACCTTCACAGCAGAACATAACCTGAAACCAGACGATAAACGGACATTAAAAAGAGCAGACCAAAAAATGTGGACAGCGTGCTCAAAACAACATACGTTTTCAAAAATAGGTTGCTTACAATTAACTGGGCAAGGTCAACACACCACATCCAATTGTCTCTTGTTGAAACCGTGTTTTGGTTTGAAAAGTCCTGCTTCATTTAGAAGAAAGAGCTTTTTTTTTTTCATTGTCCATGCGAACAATGAAATGTGTTCTCTGTATTTAACCAATCCCATTATACAGGAGCGGTGAGTAACCCCAGTACCTGGGGACCAACTCCAGTTCTTTTTCTTATTGCCTTGGTCAGGGGCACAGGCAGGAGTATTAACCCCAACACGCATGTCTTTTGGATGGTGGGAGGAACCAAACCCAAATAGAAATGGAGAGAATATACAAACTCCACATAGAAAGGACCTGGGATTCGAAACTCAGACCTTCTCGCTTTGAGCCACAGTGCTAGCCACTGGGCCACCGGACGGCCATTTTGAGAATACTTAAACTGTGGCCTTTAACTGTGACGTGAACGTTTTCTGCTCAGAAAACACACTCTGTCAAATGAGCAATCTTGAGTTGCTACCTCAGAGAATCCAGTGAACACTGCACTGAGGACGAGAACCAGCAGCAGGACTCGGGATGGGAACAGGCCTCGCAGGGGCCTCCACGGACTTGAATGGAAGTAACGTTGTATGTAGAAGAGACTGTGCAAGATGCGGAGGCCCATGTTAAGACAGTTGGCCAGTATGAAACCGACACCTCCGGCCCACCATGTCAGCATGTAGGACAGGAGCAGGAAAGACACAGACAGACCCAGCATCACCAGGTTATATCTAACCACAGGGCAGAAAAGAATTCCAGTTAACTAACAGATAAAACATTATATTTTACATTTCTTACATTATATTGTACGTTTAACGTTGTATGCTAGTGAAAATGCTGTACTGTGTATGTGGATTGTGTGCGTTGCTTGCATACTCACTGGTCTACTTCCTCTTGGCTCATGGCGGCAAACACAAAGCACTCTGTCACACCATTGACAGCTAGCAAGAGAACATAAGCGCTGTAGCATCGCAACAATGTTGGTCCTTCGAAAAAAAATTAAATACACTTTGTAATACAAATACACCGAAGATATATGACTCAACAGCTTTTCTAAATTACACCAACAGAATGGTTCAATATTACTGTGCCTTTTTTTGATTTGATAAGTCCATAGCTCACTAACCAATCCCACTGCTCAGAAGAGAGCCGCCGTAAATGTCCAGAGCCAGGTGGGAGTAGGCATAACCAAACACTGTGATAATCAGACCAATCACAAGTACCAATTTCAGCAGACATTCCAGAACCTCTGCAGCAATAGCAACTTCTTCCTGTTGGCAAACCCACATGATGAATCAAATTAGAAAATGTGACTCCCAGTAGGACACATGTAAAGAAACTATTAAATGGCCATGTTTTGATTCATACCCGTCTCTGGTTCCTAACATCCCGCCCTCTCTCCAGAACATTGGCAAAGAAGACATAGAAGCTTTCCTCAATGGGTAGGAAGATGAAACGTGCCACCATGGAGCCCAGGTTGTTGACAATGTCATAAACACCCTGGTCCCCAAAGCTGAGGACATTCAAGAATGTCATGACATAGCGTTCACCTTCTGTCAGAATCTGCTTCAGGAAGGACTGCTTAAAAAAGCTCCATGTCAGCCTGGCCAGTCCCCAGTCAATCCATGGCTGAAATTTTGGAGATGGGAAAACACAGTGTGTTCAATGAGAGAATAGTTCAGTGAATTAAAGTGGAGGTAAAAAAAACAAAGAATTCGATGTACTTTTAAAGAATGATTTGAAAAAAAGGCTCAAAGTCCCAAAGTAATTTTGTTTCTATTTGTACAAATGAAAACAAATATTAAGAGACCCCAAGTATACAAGATATTCACTGTAATTTAATGGCCTGAAAGCCTTTGAATAAAAGCTTTCGGAATTACAGTTATACAAAATATTCCAGATTTGTAAAGCCAAATATTACAGTTTTAGCATAAAGTATGGTCTAAGTCTGTGTCCATCCCCACAATGTGGGGACTAATGGTGACGGGTAAAAATGGACCTTTCAGTATAAAGTATGGTTCTGATTTGCCGGTGGTAATGAGTGCACAGTGCAGTGTTGGTGAGTGGTGCAGTTGGAATTAAAGAGGTTTAAGCAATACTACCTCTCGGTCAGCTCTGTGGGGCAGCAGTTCCCCGACATCTCGCAGAGGAAAACCCTTCCGGTTAGCGTCTTCAGATCCCAGGAAACGACAGAAGAAGACAACATAGCACAGCACCAAGAACCCTGTGTACACAAACTAGAAAAGACCATGCCTTCGAGTTTCTTATAAATAAATTATAAAAAGGAAATTAAGAGCAAGTGTAGAGCACTTTGGATCACTTCTTACCTGAGCAGCAGAGAAGATATACAGGCCCCAGTCTGGAGCAGACACCACCATAACCACAGTTAGAATGCACTTAGCAATCATTGCTAAGCTCTCAGCTACCACCTTCAATCTGACAAACATGTGAGTTTGGGCCAGGACCCAGAGAGGTTCAGCCAGCAGCTCCTGCACTGCAGCCAAGGCAAAGATTCCCACAGCAGGGCCATAGTGTGGGATAGTCTGAGCATCAGGGGCCTCCAGGAGCCACAGCCACACACAAACCAACAGGAATGCCCATAACACACCGAGCGGCAACCTAAAAGACAGAAAGTCTGGTAACTATAGTAAAAATATGCAAAGTCTTACACGCCAAGCTGAATGTAAAAATTAAAGTGAAATTCATTTTTCATAGATCTCTTCCACAATGAGTTACCCCAAGGGTTGTTCCAAATCCAACTCACGTCAGCCATAGCAGGTTGATAACCTGTCTCCAGTTACGGCCTGCTCCTGATCCCCCGCTCAAACAAGCCCTCCTAAACGCTTCTCTTGATAGGAAGACTAATGTGGAATACAGCAGTGTCAGCCTGTATGGGCAAACATACACAAAGAGATTAAAACAACTGGAGAATGGTGTGAGGAAGAACTTTCCAGTGTAACCTCAGGACTGTGCAACACTGGTCCAAGGACAATGGCCCACAACCTACCTGACATTAACCACCCCGATCAATTCCTTTGACACAAACCGTAGAGTAAATGCATTCAGCAGGAAGGTCAGCACACGGAACATCACCTGAAACACAGAATCAGGTAGAGCACTTTAGACAATAATGGCTATCATCCATCCATCCATAGTCAACGCTTATCCATAATGGGGTCATGAGTCATGCTGGAGGCCAATCCCAGCAGGACTCTGGGGAAACGCCATGGACGGGTCGTAATTAATTTGCATTGCCACTTTAAGATGCATTAATTTCACAACTTTAAATGGGAGATGCTAGCAGGACCTACACGTTACACACCTGTATCAGGACATTATAAGACGCAAGAGTAGATGCATTCTTCAACACATCTCGAGAGTTCATTTTGAAGCTCCACTGACGAAGTTGTCCGTCCAGCAACAATCCCGCTGGATGTCTTCTTCCTTCCCTAGGACGGGAAGGACAAACAATCTCAAGCTCAACGTGACAGATACGGAACAACTACTCTGTAAAAACAACACCAACAACAACCCGGGTAACCACTTCCAAGATGTAGCTCTTGATTACCCAGCAATGCTCCAGACTCGCCGGACTGACTTCTCAGCTTCCCATTTCACTTCCGTACATACCGTGGTAACATACGTGACGTGATGACGTCAGGGCAGCGTCATATTCACGTCTCTCCCACCGGGGGCGTAGCAGCACGACACGCATGGTGCACATCGGAGTGACGGTCTTGTGTCGTGTGGTGCTCCACACGCAGGACGGCGTTCTCTCTCCAACCACTGTGGAATCACCGCCACGGATGATTTGTTGGTCCCTCACTAAAACTTCTACTCGGGAAGTTGGGCAAGACGTGTGTGTCCACATGCCTAGGCTAGCTGACTGTAGAGGGCTGAGGATTCCCACCATGCACTGCTTTGAGCTCAATGGTAACTTGATGTAGTTGTAAAGGGCAATAGAGTCACAACAGTTCTCGAAGAAGTACAAGAAAATCGAAGAAGACCTGGGGTTGACGGTTTTTTAATAAGATGTAAAAGATGGAGACGGTAAAAAAAGTACATCCTTAGCTCGCAAATATATATGTTACAGCAATATACATACACGTTGTCTATATACACAGCGTTTCAGTTTAACTGTTCACTTCCGTTGGGCCCGTTTCATCGGACATGTCTTGGGATATAATGGAGGACTTGCACTATTTAGATTTGTTCTTTCTCACTGCACAGTTCAGTCAACCACACAAACCACAAGCTCTGCCTCGCAAGATGGAATTTCACCCAATAAACGGCAAGACTTTATTCAAGTCTTTCACAAATTAGCATACATTTAAGTGAGTTTCAGAGGTGGATGATCTAAGTGGCCTGAGAATCTTGAGCAAAGCATTCGGCCCATTTGTTCACACGTCTAACACTTTCGTAACACAATGTACACCAGCAGGCAACTTTACCTTACCATTTTACACACCTGGTTAGCCCAACTGGTCCAAGATGGGGCACAAAATGTCTGCATGTGGTTGCCATGACATCATGTGGAATGTAAGGTTACCTAGGCTGCCACTACTATGCAGATTTTATTCACACTAGCCTTCTAGACACATTAGCATGCATGCCGACACAACAGCAATATGTACAAGGGGCCATCCCTGCCAATGCTACCCTTATCATTTCTACGAGTACCAAAAAAGGGACTTTTTGTGCTTGAAACGTGGCCACGCCGATACCAACGGCCCACTCATTTCCAGATTTCATTACGACAGACGTGTATGTGAACTGTCCTCAGAGTAGCAGTAACATGACACTAGTTTGAGCTGCCTAACAGTCTGCGTGTTTACTTCTCTAGAAGATGCTCCATTTTGGGGTTGATAAATGAAAACCCAGCAAACGCCGACTGGTCCATGGAATCTATGAAGTTCTTATCACTGTGGGAGAGACGAGGCTTCTCACTGAGAAATTCACGATCGAAGTTGCTGCAGTCGTTAGGTGCTTTCTGTAACGGACCAGAAACTTGTGTCATTAACAAAAGCAAAGTGGAGACGACAATATGTTGCAGGAGAACATGAGCGTATCAGCATATCCTAAAGTTATCACAGCCCTATCCTAATCACATGAGTAATCTTCAATAAACTAATTAAGTGCGTCATCCTCAAGTGAGTTATAAGTGGAACGTACCACTTTGGGCTTGAAGGGGGGTTCCACGTCCTTCGTCTCCAAGGCTGGCCAGCTTATGGTTTTGAAGAAGGGGTGTAAGCGAATATTACCCACAATGCCCAGCCTGCGACTGGGATCTCTCTCAAATAACTGCAGGGGTGAAGAAAAGAGGGGAATAAATGAGTGGAGGTCCCTCCTTAGACAGGCTAAAGTTGTTGTTTTTTAAAACAACTGTAATGTGACTCCACAAAGGCTCAAGACAAAGTGACACGGGCAGGCCTATCAGAGATGGCGGCGCTGTAGGTACGGACCTTCTCCATCAGGTCCTTGGCCTCCTTGGTGATCCAGCGAGGGTAGTGAGGTGTATCCATGCGAATGGACTCGAACAACTCGTCTTCATCGTCCCCGTGGAACGGTGACTGTCCGATGAGCATCTCGTATAACAACACACCGAACGACCACCAGTCAACGGAGAATGAATACTTTTGGCCAAGCAGGATCTGAAGGGCGTTGTTACCAGAGGATTTAGTGATTATCGACTCACACATGAGCATTCAGCAGGAATGATGTTTACCTGGTGGAAACGGCCTACCTCTGGAGCAATGTAGTCAGGAGTACCACAGAAAGTAGTGGCCCGGTTCTCTCCGAACACATTCTCTTTGCACATACCAAAATCTGCTATCTTTATGTGTCCCTCATGATCCAGCATCACATTGTCTAACTTCAGATCTCTAGAAACAGATAAGACAGAAAGACAGAAAGGTGAACGTCAAAGTGCATGATGATAATAATAATAATAATAATAATAATAATAATTGTCCCCCTTCTCCGTGACCCGGCCTCGGATAAGCAGTCGATGACGGGTGGATAATATTTCCCTTATCAGTCCCACAAGGGACATGCTTTCTGCAGGACCGGGGATCGGACCTGCGACCTTCCGATCACCAGACAACGTCTCTACCCAGTGATCTACGCCACCCCAGACCGACTATGAGAGTTATTAAGCCCTAGCACCACTACGACCAGCAGCACAGTAATAATGTATAGAAACCTCAGGTGTGTTTGTGCTCTGACCTGTAGATGATCCCTTTGGAATGCAAGAATTGAAGACCACAAATGATCTCAGCTGAGTAGAACCTGAAAGGAAAAATGAAACCGGGGAGGGGACACAC
>OMLC01036787.1:0-11353 GCA_900302585.1 Regalecus glesne
TACTACTTGTTATTATTACTTCTACTTTTTTTTATTAGACAGACGTATAGATAGATGGATAAACAGATAGATGTGTGCGTACCAACAACCATACCATCGAAATCCAGCCTCCCTCTGGTTGACTTCCCACCCTGAGAGGAGTGGCCAGGGATATCCCCTCTTCGGCAGCCCTCTCCATCCTCATCCCCACAATCTATCTCTACCTCTTCATGGCCCTCCATCCAAACCAGCCAAGAGCCCCTCAGAGAGAAAAAAGAAGTCAATGTCATAAAAAGAATGAGCGGTCAGTTTTTATGACCATACAAGGCTGCCTTGCGTTCCTGCCGTGGACATTTACAAGCTCTTAAACTCTGTTCAGGGGGCTCGCCAAAAACGGCAGGGAGGAATTTTATCTAGTAACACTTTAGGAGTCTTTTCCCCTTTTTCCAACAAGATGGAGGGAGCAGGCATGACGTCAGGAAGAGGAGAGAAGTGTGACTGATTGTAAAGGTTAATGGGAGCAAATCCGGGCTGGATAGAAGAGGAGGTGGAGTTTGGCTCTAGAATGAAAAGTTTCCTCTTGAAGGCTGACTGACTTGAACGATTATTTATTCCTTATTCCATATCTATGGTGTCAGTGTGTGCATAGTGAATGTAAGGTGTCTCCAGTGGCTAGAAGGGTTTTATAGTCTTGCCCAAGTGCATTTTGGCAGATATAAAGGGGAACACGACCTGTGCTGGAGATGTAACGTCATACTAGCAGGTACAGCATGAGATACCCAGTGACCCCGACTACACATTTACCAGCAACGTTCAAGTCACTGAAGCCTCCGGTGGTGCTCAGACCTCAAAACGAGATTCACCTGCAGCACCAATGCAACAATTCCTCAGCCATGCTGCCTGCACAGGGCAAAAGGCTGTGCATTTGTTGTAACTGCCAGCTAAAACAGTAATGATGCCAACGTCCATATAAAAAGCTTAAACCTAAAACGCAAAGTAATCATTGAATAAATAGCTCACCTGTTTATATGCATGTAAAATGTATATTCAGCTAATCTCCGAGGTCATTTTGAGGCAAAGATGTTAAAATGTTGATTGGGAGTTGTGCTGGCAAACCAGACATCATTTCAACTGCGATAGTGTCATACTACAAAATAGATAGACATCGGATTAGTGCGGAATTTATATCATTGATAACGGATCGGTCCATATTGGGCTCTGGCTTTATAGGTACTCAATTTCAAGTTCAGTCAAGTCAAATTCTTTTTTGTATGCCCATTTTGAGCCGCAGTGGCTCAGCTCGGTAATGTGAGGTATTCATCGTAAAGTGCCTTGAGTGGTTGCCTTCTAGGAAAGCACTATATCAGAACAAGTCCATTTACCAGTCATCCTAAATTACTGTACTCTATTCTAACCAAAATATTTGAATCAATAAGTGAGACTTTGAGTCTCTGGCAAACAAGTCAGAGAGGAACGTGCTTCATTGAAATGAGCAGTTTTCCATCAGGTGGTGCAGGAGGACCGTCAACATGTTCCCTCTCGAATGTGATCTACATATTACGCCATTACACAGAACAGGTGGAAAGAACACTGCAATATGAATTCAGAGTTCTTGCCACTAAAAAGTAAAAGGAGTAACACGTGAGGTTTGAGTGGAAAAAATAGATGTCATCCATGTTGCATAACCATCCCATTGAAAATATGTGGCAGTTTTTCATTAGCTTTAGAAAGCAGTTCATTTGAGGGGGTCCGTGGACGTGCTTGCTTTGAGTCTCTGACAGAAGCTGCCGGATCTTACAGGCCTAACATAGAAATTAAATGAAGTAAAACAAAGAGTACACGCTTGAATCATAGTAAAACTGAAACATTTAAGCCAAAGTGCAGATTATATCTGGAGGTCTGTCCATGTGCAGTACCTACTTTCCTCTCAACTACAGTGTTTGCAGAGAGCAACTGAAATGCACAAATCCAGTTTCTTAGAACAAGCTATTGATTTTTAAATTTAGACTTTGCGTAATTTGTGCGGGTGTCTGGTTTTAATCAAGTCAGACTGGCGTATGTACAGGGAAAACCTGTGACCCGTTAGATTCATGAAATGGTGGGAATGAATGAGTCATTCACACAGTAACATGTACACAACCAAATGCCATTCATTCCCCTTGGTCTCTAAGACCACTCCATCCGACTGCAGAAAGCAGAATTATTTGACATACCTGGTCTCATCTCACACCCATAATGTGACTATGGGCATGAAACAAATGTTATAGTTTGAAATATTAAAGTTTAAGAAAATGTAACTCTCTAACTCGCATAACAGTAACATTTTAAATGATGTTATTTGTAATTTAGGTTGAAGGACAACATCAGACAGGAGTCTCCGTGGGCCATAATGTTCGTGAATAACATTGCGATCTATAGGGGAGGTAGGGAACAGGTTGAAGGGAGCCTGGAGAAGTGGAGATATGCACTGGAGAGAAGAGGAATGAAAGTCAGAAGGAGCAAGATGGAATACCTATGCATGATCGAGAGGGGAGACAACGGAACAGAGAGGATGCAAGAAAAGATGAGGAAGGTGGAGGAGTTTCAATACTTGGGGTCAAGATTTCAAAGTAACAGGGAGTGGGGAGGAGAGGTGAAGAGAGTGAAGCCAGGGTGAAATGGGTGAATTGTGACAGAAGGGTGCCTGAAACAGTGAAATGGAAGGTCTACAAGATGGTGGTGAGACCAGCTAGTTGTATGGTTTGGAGACCGTAGCACTGAAAAAACACAGGAGGCAGAGCTGGAGGTGGCAAGATTTGGATTGGGAGTGATGAAGACCAACCTGATTAGGAAATGAGTATATTAAAGGAACAGCTCAGGTTGGAAGGTTTGGAGACAAAGCAAGAGAGGTGGTTTGGACTGCATAGAAGAGAGATGCTAGTATACTGGGAGAAGGATGCTGAATATGGAGCTGCAAGGTGAGATTAAAAAGAAGACCACAGAGGAGGTTTATAGATGTGGGGAGGGAGGACATGCAGGAGGCAGGTGTGACCGAGGAAGATAGAGAGGAAGGGAGAGATGGAGATGATGATCTGCTGTGGCGATGCCTAACAGGAGCACCCAAAGGTAGTAGCAGTTACAGTAGTGGTGGTAGTAGTAGATGTGTCCATGTACAATGTCAGGGACCTAGCTCTAATGAAAATATAATAGATGGGTGATCTGCTGTGGCGACCTCCAACACCAAAGGTAGTTGATGCTATTTGTAATTCCTTCCCGAGTAAGGAACAAGTATTACAAAATGTTTTGTTCCATGTGAAACACTTGGGACCGTGAATATTTTATTTGTGATTTCACGATGTATGTTATGAAAGCAGGACAGCAGGGTGCTGCTGTTTGCATTAAACCATTACTGTGCTGTGACCTTGGAGAGCAGCAATGACCTCTGTGAGAACTCAGGCACTGCTTTTTCCAGCTTTGGAAAGAGGAAGTGCTGTGGCTGACAATGGCAGGAAAAAGGAAACCAGTCATACGAAGCCTGGCTGCAGCCAGCGCACTGCAGTGGTACATAGGGAAATCCAAATCATTTGTAAGTACCTATAAACAGGGCGGGAGGGTCCATTATAAATATTAGCAACTATTACTAAAAACATAAATTGCTTCCAGATAGTGACCTTTGCAGTAATTTTAAAAATATATATAAATAAGGGTGTTAAAACATCAGAGAACTTCCACAGTAATCTAACAATTTATTTCTCTAGTGCCTACATACAGTAGCTAGTATATTCACCTGTAGTGCCAGATCTGAAAATGCTGCATGGGTGAGATGGCTGGAGTATCTGGTAGACAAGAGGAATTACCTGGTAGAATAGAAAGAAGAAGCTTTAATAATTTGTCCTTGTACATGCAGTGAAGTCTGTTCTATGGATTTAACCCATCCTATTGTATAGGAGCAGTGAGTTCAGTTCTTTTTTTATTTTCTTGCTCAGGGTCAAAGGCAGGGGTATTAATCCTAACTTGCATGGTTTTTTGATGGCGGGAGGAACCCATGCAAATATGGGGGAGCATGCAAACTCCACACAGAAAGGACCTGGGATGGGATTTGAACCAGGACTTTCTTGCTGGGAGAGAACAATGCCAACCACTGGGCAACTGTACTGTCCAGTAGAACTGACAGCACCTGAGGACTAAATTTAATTTTGTCTTCCTAATTAACTATGATGATAAATGTCTAATGCATGACTAGAGCTTTTCCTCCTGAAGATGGCTGGGGGCTGAATCAGGCCCAGTATCGACATGGTACATATCTAAGAAATCATGTCTCCATCCTCACATTCAAGTCAGGTGCCATTACAAATTTTTGAGCTAACACTCAAAATCTCACCATGTATTTTTTAATTGCATTGAAGGTCTTGAGCTCTGAACTACCACCATTGATCTGCCAGAGCTACTTATTCCACTTGGTAGACCTATATCTGATTTTTTTTTTTTTTATGATGGAGTCGAAAACCTCGTTTGTCATCTTAATATCAGGGCCAAAGAGATGCAGGGCCATTAAAGTCCAAACTAGAAGATGGAAGAGCAGCTTCTTCCCAGAGCTGTAGCCCCCATCATCCCAAAACCTCCCATAGCTGTTGGGAACTGAGGTCTTTGCCATGCAAAAGTGTTTTTTAATAATTTTGCATTTTAAAAGTGCCTCATCCAACTGCCTTACCAGGCTGATAAGCAGTAAAACATCCAGCTGGGTCTATTCACTGTTTTTTGGGATATTATATAGCATAGATATCTGAATTGAATCCTCCCCAAACATACTGCAAAAGAACATCATTTATTTTCATCCTCCTATTGTCAACCACTTATTTGAAGTTGGGTCATGGAGTCATAGTGGAGCCTATCCCAACTGGGCGAAAGACAGGGAGACACTCCGGACAGGTCACCATCCCCTCGCAGGGCTTGAGCAGTTGGGGATTCAGTGTCTTGCTCAATGACACTTCTACACGCTTTTATGCAGGGGCTGGTAAATTAAACCACCAATCTTCTGATTAATCGACAACTGCCCTATCTCCTGAGCTATGCCACCCTGTTTGTTTTCATTTCTAAACTAATCTATACATGATTACAAACCTCACCTCTTTCCCATAGTTTTTTTTTTTTTTACACATCTGAGAGGAGCTCTGGAGACAGAAAACGTTGAGTGAAGCTCATTTGTTATGTGGGTCACAAACACCTGTGAATCACTTAGCCTGCAGGGCACGTTCTCAGAAAAAGCTCTCATTGCCAAGTACACAAAGATACCATAATCTGTGTGCCCTTTTGTTTTGGAAAAACATATGGGTGACTTCAGGGCCTAGTTGCTAGAATACAACAGGTCAAACAAGTCAAAGGGAGTCGAGTTTAGTGAGACGAGAAACAGGCTATAAACAGTCTGTCGGTCTGAGGCAGGTGTGCTGGGATAGATTTATAGCAAACACAGGACAAACCATCACACCACTCTGTTGAAGACCCCGAAAAACCCAAATATAATTTCACCGGCTTTACTGATGAAATATTCCCAGGATACAGCACATGGTCTGCAGTCATTAACATTCTAGATTCAAGGATCTTATTTCCATTGTGCAAGGACAACACGTGTAGAGCAGCTCTCTGGCGAATGGAGGATTGCAGGTTCGATCCCCACACCTGCAGAGAAGCGTGTCGAGGTGTCCTTGACCGAGACGCTGTTCCCCTAACTGCTCCGCCCTGTGATAGATGGGCAACCTATACAGGGTGTATCCCTGCCTTTCACTAAATGAAGACTGAGATAGGTTCCATTTCCCCCGAAAACCAATTTCAGATAAGCGGTAGTGTCTACCACTAATTCAGTCCTGTAAAAGTACAAAAGATGTACTGCAAGATGTAAAGATATAAATGATTTAAGCATATGATGCAAAGCCTCTATTGAAGAAATACTACACTTACCACTGAGCTAGTGTTCTATGTATTCCCCAGAATTCTAAATGTTCTTGCAGATAATAGTTATATGCAATTAAACCCGTATTCAGACTAATATTCAACAATGAGCAGCCAATACACCCAAAATACAATCAGATGTAACAGGAGAACAAGTATTTATAATAACAGTTTCAATTTGGAGAGAGCAAAGCAAACAAATAAAATGAATCAGATAACAAAAACCAGCCCATGGAGGACAAGGTGGAACAAAACAAACAACACCTCTTCCAAAACTCACAATAAATGGATCGGGCACTCCCCAAACACACACTGAGTCAATCCCAACAACCACAACCAAATAAAACCCTTTCAGCTTACAGCCAACAGGCCAAGCCCAAAATCATTAGCTTCCACAGTTAAAGTGGATTCCATGTGTTTTGTAATGCTAGATACCAGTGTTGTCCAACACGGAGAACGTAGAAAACCGGATAAAAACCAGTCCACTTGTTGTCGGGGCCTGTTCGTCCATGCACAGGAGTTACAGCTCTTGGAGCTGAAGACCATCAACAACCACCGAATACCCCTCACCGGCCAGTCCTGGAACTCGAAGGTCAGTGTAGAGGAAAGTTAACCTTTACTTACAGGGGTTGTCACAATTCAGACAACGCTGGAGAGGTTGCCCGAATCCGGAGAGAAAAAACAAGAGGATCCAACACATAGCGAAGGGGCTAGCCATGTTAGCCGCATTCAGTGGAACAGGCTCAGTGTTGTTGACCGGCGCCAGAGAAGCCAACCTTCCCACCCTGGTTGCGAAACCTAGTAACACACTCTGAACCCAGTAACAAACTCTGAACCCAGTAACAAACTCTGATGGCCTGAGCAAAGAACTCAGTAGGTTGTCTCCAACAAGCTAAACAGACGAGGACGGCAGCCATTACGACTACAGACTCCGACTTCCGGTCTCTCTCAGACCACTCCCACTCAGCGCAAGATTTTTGCAGGCACCGGAAATCAATAAATGATAATTGGCTAATTAGCTAATTGGCTCCACCGTCTTTGTGTTGATGTGGACAGGGCTGTGTGGTGTTCTTGGAGGTCCCAAAGCCAATGATAACCTCCTTTTCTTTCTGGGGTTTGAGACTTAAAAATCCATGGAGGTTATCAGGACTTTATTATTATTATTATTATTATTATTATTATTATTAAATGAATGATCATGTGATTGCAACAAATAGGAAGAGATTGAGCTCTTCTGCTTTAAGGGAGCTGCTTTAGCCCTTTGTATCAAATATTAAACATGTAAATGCAAAAAAGACTCTTTTTTTATCAGCCTGCATGGTTGTAGATACCACTGAGTCCAGAAAAAGGCTCTTAAAACCAATAGGAGATGCAGGTATGGTAGCCATCTGCTCAACAGGTGCTTCCACATTGTTGAGAAGGTGTTTGCATTTCAAGGGGACATCCTAGAAAATACAGCACAAACTTCCAAGCCCAACGCTTGGCATTCCGGAACAACCAAGGCTTTGACTAGCAGCTGCCCACAGGCAGGAGAGCCCCCTACTGGATTTAGATCATGCTCGGATGAGGAACCCCTGGCCTAGTTGGTGTGTTTGGCCTTTTGAGGACCCCCCCCATTTAGACACAGCTCAGATCACAGACTCTTGTCCTCAGATATGACCGTGCGCAGTTATATGACACATAACAGATGGTGACGTATTAATCTCAGGGACATCAAATCAAAGTTTAAAATAAAGTAATCCTTCCATATTCACAGGCCTTAGAGTTGAAGCTTTCCTCGTTTCCATGGGGGGGGATATAATGAAAGAAGTAAAAATAGAAAGTGTCTGCTCTGCATCAGTCAGATGAACAGGTAGACAGAACATCGTAGTTTTATGGTTAATACGGGAACACTGTGCTCTCTCAGCCCTGTCAGTATCCACAGGATCTGCACAACAGTAAATCAACTTTGTGAGGAATCTGCACGCAATATGAGCTGAGACAGAGAGAGACAGGGGGGGAGACGGAGGGAGGGCAGGTACACATATCGAAAGTGTCTAGTTCTTACCCCGTTTTTACCTATTCTGCCTGTGGGCATACAGATGAGGATGGGGGATGAGGAGGCGTAGCTGGAGTCAGATGGGCAAGGGGGGGGGTTGGAGGATGGGAGATGGAGAAAGAGGTGTAAGATGGGGACGTTGGACGAGAGGAGTCAGGTGTCAGGGCTTGTTAAAGCCTTGGGCCACTGTTGTCACACAAACATCAGAAAACACGGATGGTGCACAGCCGAGCCGACATGTTGGCAACACGGCGTTCTCAACACGCCTGGCCGCTGTCAGCTGACTGCTGTGGGGAAAACGCTCTCGGGAGAAGACCACATTGCATCTCTCCAACAAATCAGCTGATAATGATCAGGTAGGTTTACAATCCAAACAGACTGGTCCTGCCAGTTGAGGAAGCTGTGCCTCAAATTATATCTGACTTCAAGGCCTAACTGATTCAATCAACTTGGGATAGTAACAGATTGTGATGGTTACAGCTGCATTGAGAACCACCGTTTCAGTAATCTCACCAAACAGCCTGACCACGTGGCTGTGGCCAGAGGTCAAGCGAGGGGCAGCATGGCTCAGGAGGTGGGGCACGTTGTCTGGTAATCGGAAGGTCATCGGTTTGACCCCTCCATCGGAAACCCAGCTGAAGTGTCCTTGAGCAAGACACTGAACTCCTGACTGCTCCCTGGCCACCACAGCTGCTCACTGCTCCTACACAACAGGATGAGTTCAATGCACAGGACACACTTCATCCCAAAATAATACTTAAAATATTGATCTGTTAGTCTGTCATGCCTAATGTTGTCCGCCTGGCTTCTTGGTAGTGAGTTGTGTGTGAAGGGTTGTACTCAGAGGGAAGACAGGGAAATGATCGACTGTCACGCTGAGGGACGTTCATCCGTTTCTGGGGGAGCACATTTTGTGAGATCCAACCCAACATTTAGCTTTGCTCCTTCCAGACAAAGTCAGGAATCCCGA
Organism: Regalecus glesne; assembly: GCA_900302585.1. Taxonomy (NCBI): domain Eukaryota; kingdom Metazoa; phylum Chordata; class Actinopteri; order Lampriformes; family Regalecidae; genus Regalecus; species Regalecus glesne. The sequence continues at coordinate 8,913 of OMLC01036787.1, forward strand.
CAGTCAACACAGGTTTCCTTGTTTTGACGCCGACCGCTGAGCTGGTAATCCAATTCCCCGAGGGTAACGCAGCTATCTGGAGAGACAGTAAAAGAGAAAACACACAGACACAACACTGGTATTGGAACCATTTCAACACCAACAAAGCAGAAATAACAGAATAAATAATAACAGAAATAAATAATAACAGACACGCCAGAAACAAATGGCACCCAGTGGTGCAACAGTACCAGTGGGGGCTGCTGTCATGGGATGGACCTCATATTTAGAGTCCAGGTCCAGCCCTTACCCAGCTTACTACACAAACCAGACATATTGGGCCTTCCATCACTACCTACGTTTAGGGAGCTGACACAATGTGGCACGGTGTGACTCCCGGGCCCCAAAGCATGATCTGTGGGTGAGGCCCTTGAATCAGCTGATCGATAAAACACCATTTCACAAGCTAGCAGCCTACTGCTAAGTGCCAGTGGGGTGAGTCTCAGCCGCCCCGTCTTCTCATGCGGAGGGTTGTTGTTGCTGTGCTTTTTGGAAACAGTGACTTTGTAATCACAGCCCAGAGAAGTGTTCATATGGTGCAATACAGAAACAGGACTCATTTTTGACTTCAGATCATCTGACAGCTGTTTAAGAGAGATAGCTCATTTTGGCTGGGGTGCAATCTGTAATACCATGTTTCCTCTCTAATGACACTATAAACACTCACCAGTGCCTCCCTCTCTCCCCTGGAGGAGGGCACTGGTGAGTGTTATCTGGAACTCACACCGATGCTTTAAGCCCAACATGGCAGCAGCAGCTGCTAGTTCTCCTCATGCCGGGCTGACTGATTTGATTTGATTGATTTGATTTATTTTGAACAAGGAAGAAAATAGAAAGAAAGAAACAAAACAATATGAGGCCCGTTTTACGTGTCACGGGTAGTCACCATCCCGTGGGAATGGATTTAGATGGAGCCCGGAGGATTAAGGCCGGATGCCCCTCCTGATGCCCCATGGCTGGTAAAAACCTGCAGGTTATATATTTTTAGTACTTTATATGTCAGCTAAGGATGTTCAACCTGCAGCAGGAACTGCTGATTCACTTCTACAGGGCAGTAATCTAGTCTGACCTCTGCCCATCCATCACTGTCTGGCCTCCAGGCAGAAAGGGGAAATACTACAATGGACAGTTATGTCTGCAGAGAAAGTCAGTGGTGCCAACCTGCCCTCTGTTCCGGAGTTACACATCCCCCGAGTCAGTAAACAGGCAGGCACCATAACTGCAGACCAATTACACCCTTCTCACAACCTGTTCCACCTCCACGCCTCTAGTGGGCGCTGTGGGACTCTGTATACCAACACCACCAGATATGTGTAACGTTTCTTTCTACAAGCTGTCATTCAAATGAAGGCTTAACATCGTCAAATTAAAACGTTACATTTTCTGTATGCTGTATGGAAACTAATATTCCCTGTCATGTCCATCTGCCTCAGACATGTGTGTAAGCAACCTGCTGACATTTATTTCAACACCTCTGATGTGTTATCTGCACCATGGAGCTTTATCACCTCTTATGTTCACCTGTAATCAGTCAGTCTTTGTGCGTAGATCTGAAGACTGCTGATATTCTGTGAGAGCCATGAAACCAAAGACAAATTCCATGTATGTGAAAGACTCCATGGCCAATACCCTGATTCCTGCTTTGCCTGGACTGACTCATGTCCCGGCAGGCTGATTGAGGAAAAGGGCAGCCGTGTCCTTCTGCATCCTCCATCTTCCATCACTGTCTGCTGCACAGCTGCTACCGCCAAGGACAAGGGAAGAATGCAGTGTGTCATTTGCTCTGTTGGGAGGCTGATTGGCTTAAACCTGCCGTCCCTCCAGGACCTGCACGCCTCCAGGACACTGAGGCGAGCAGGAAAGATCATGGCTGACTCTTCCCACCGAGGTCACGGTCCCTGTGAAACACAACCCCCCTCCCCGGTAAGAGGCTATGGCCTCTCAAACCCGAACCTCACACAGCACAGGAACAAGTTGATCTGTACAGCCGTGGGCCTTTCTAACAAGTTGTCAGTGACCCACAAGTCCTGCCGACCCTGGCCTGCGGCCCCTTGGATCTTCCCCACCGTGCTCTCTCTATGTGGACGCCCTGCAAACCAGTAACAGGCATCGGGGATCAGGGGTTGGTGTGTGGTCTCATGTTCAACTCTGAGCCGGTGTTTCTGGCACCTGAGTTTCATCTATCTATCAATTTGTTATCTTATTATTTTATTTTATCTTTCTTTGATTTATGTTTTTCATTTGTCTGTTTATTATTTTATTATATCTTTATTTATGTATTTTTCTATTTGTTTATTGTCATTTTATTGTTTTATTTGATCTTTTCTCAATGTCCATTTCTTAGTTATTTTATCATTTTATTTTATCTTTATTTTATTTACTTGTTTTTTCATTTGTCAATT
>OMLC01036788.1:0-14232 GCA_900302585.1 Regalecus glesne
ATATATATCCCAGTGGTCATTGGACAAGGGGCAGGGAAACACCCTGGTCAGGTTGCCAGCCCATCGGAGAGTAGCTAGGGGGACAGTGTCTTGCACAAGGACACTTTGACATGTTTCTCTGCAGGTACCGAGACATATACATATATACACACGTAAACATACGTTTACCCTTAATCTCAAACTGCTTTTGTGATTTGTGTCAGTGTATTTTGTGTCTTTTACAACAGGATACATTTTTGTTCCCACATGACACTAATTTTTCTCCATCCATCCATCGTCAACTGCTTACTCTGGCACAATTTTACGGATAAAGTCAAACACAGAGCACAGTCTGTCTGACCTGGTTTTCAAGAGAGTAAGGCAAGCACAAACCCCACACTAGATAAGTCACATGGGCTTCTACCCATTAAAGACACAAAATCATCTCTCCCAGTCAGGACCTTCTATCTGCACTAATAAATCCCCAACGATACCCGGCCCTGTCGGGAGCACTCAGATGTTAAAAGAGGATAGAACAGTAGATGACAGTGGCAGGACTCTAATCCATCCATCAGTAGCCTATAGACATATTCATCAGCCCATATGATGAGATTGAGGCAGGGTTGCATTTAGCCTATAAGTCAGGCAGCAGGAGCTTGATTTGTTCTTAAAGCTGGTTAAAACCAGCAAGAGGCCCAGCCGTGCCCACTTGCCTGGTGGAGCTCAGCTTGCTTTGGTAGACTTGAAGAGGCTGTGAGAGAAGCAGAATGTCTGCCTTTCTCACCTCAGTCAGCTCTCGGTGCTCTGTCGAAGGAGGGGGTCAGGGGGTTGGGGCTTTCAGGGCTGTTCTGCATTTTCCTGTTATTGCAGTGTCGGTGCTGTGTGTCAGTTTCCGACTCTGTCTCAAGCTTTGTGTGCGTGTGTGTGTTTCTGTGTGTGTGTTTGTGTGCGTTTGCGTGCGTGCACACAAGCACCATGTTTCCTGTTGTTCGGGCTCAGGTACTTTCTCACTGACTCTTTGAAACCAGACAGCCCCTCCCCTCTCCTCCTTTCTCCCCTTTACTGCTGAAGCAGAACAGACTACAAGAGCCTCTCTTTTGCACAGCAGCTTCCTCTCCACCACCTACTTTGTTGTTTTGTTTTTTACTGCTCCTTTTAGACCAGGGCCGCAGACCAGGTGCAACTTGTCCATTGGCAGTGGTTTAGATTTTGAGTGTATACTCTGGTAAACTGAAGTTACGTAAACCTGCTGATTTCAAAAGTTTCAAAGTGGAAATGGAATATGTGTGGGGGTTGTGGGAAGGTGTAGTTAAATTTTGATCCAAGATCATTCAAGTTTCAGCGATGCATATAGCTGGCATGCTACTACGGGGAAAGAGAGAATCTTTTTAAGACCGTAAGAGCCTCTCCTTGTTTTTTCTCTTTTTCCTTTGTTCTCCCTCTGACCTCTGATCCTGCCCCCCCTCCCCACACACACACACACACTACAGGTGGTTCCATGGGAAGATCACGCGGGAGCAGGCTGAGCGGCTCCTCTACCCCCCAGAGACAGGCCTATTCCTGGTGCGGGAGAGCACCAACTACCCAGGTGACTACACCCTGTGCGTCAGCTGTGACGGCAAGGTGGAGCACTACCGCATCATCTACCACAACGGCAAGCTGAGCATCGATGAGGAGGAGTACTTTGACAACCTCATGCAGCTGGTGGAGGTGAGGAACAGATGCTTTCACATTTATAGTGTGTCTGTTGAACACTCAGCTCGGTCGGTGCCGATGCATCGCAGGGGATGGTGGTCACACCACGCGCAGGACGATACGTTACTGTCTGGGGACATGCCAAATGATACCCCCCACCAAAAAAACCATCTCACAGTACAACAGAACCTAGAGGTAAAGAGGCTTCACGTCAGCTCTGTCAATGGTGAGAATGTTTAGAAGCTGTCACACCACAGTCACCTCTCCAGTGATGAAGCCTATTAGGAGGGTTAGGGTGGTATTAAATACCATACCGTCAGAAAGCATGCGTGGGATAATGTGTTGAGCTCTCTTTCCTCATCGCTACCCAAGTCAAGTCGGTCACACAAAAAAACATGAAAAATCTCCATATTTTGAAATAGGCAATAGCTGGAAACACATTTTAAACCACACTAACCTAGGATGTATTTTTATTTTGGACACCACTCTTGTATGTATTCTTCATACAGTGAAAAATATTTCTGTGGCACTACTGGCATTAATTTCTACCCCGGGTCTGCCTTTGACAGTTGAGCAGGCTGTAGAATGGTGAATTCATACAATTAGCCCTGGCATTATCTTAATTATTTTGCTTAATTGAACCAAACATTAATATTATGAACTTTCTGCATCACAGGTCAACATTTTGGCCTCTCTCAAGCAGTGTTCTGAGAGGAATGTAATTCAACTTGAACGTCAGCGTACAAGATTACTTGTTCAGTTACACAGATGAGACGTCACAGAAAGAATGGGATACACGTGTTCTCTCTCTCTCACACACACACACACACACGGAGAAAGAGAGAGAAAACCTGGAACTTCCCTTGAAAGCAGAATCAGTACATGGTCATATTATTCAAAAACAGCTCTAATCTTCTCTCAGTTGCTGTTATCTAAGAGCTGTGAGCTCAGTGAAAGCACATCTCCATATTTCTCTCTGTATCTCTCTGTGTATCTGTCCCTCTCACTTTGTCTCATGAATTATCTTGTGAATGCTCTTTGTCTTGAGCCAGGCTCAATAATGTATATATATAATAATTCTGAATTTATATATAATAATTCACCTGGGTTATTGAATATGCATCAAGACACTTTGACTCATTTTGCCGAGGACTGCCTTAAACTTATACGTGAGTATGAGTGAACTGCACATAAGATGGCTGACCACAGGAGACACCTGAGATTCAACCTAAGATTCCAACAGAGCTGGATTACACCTGAGATAGAGAGGACCATTTTAGGTGTCACAATTAGTCCCCATGTTACAGGGGTAGACACATTTAAGATGGAGCAAGGATGATTAAGGCCATATGCCCTTCCTGACACCCCACGGTGTGTTCGAACCCACTGCCACTGGCTCGTCAAGTTCACGCTCTGCCACTGAATTACTGAAGCCCCCCGACAGCTGGATTACACCTAAGAGCCTTCAAATGAAATCGGACAGCAAGCTGACAAGATCCTCCAGAAGACACAGAGGCAGATGCTGAATAAACGGATGAGACAACGTAATTTCACCATCGATGCTCTGAAAGCCATAGAGGAGCAGATCCGAATTAGACTTACCTTAGGTCTCGATGAGACCTCTTTTCAACATGTGATTGAGTTCACCAAGAACGCTCGTGTAGCGAAAAGTCAAAAACCAGGCAGCATGAGAAGTTCGACCTACTTGCTGCACACCAGAGACATCGGCAGAGGATGGATGGTGCTCCTAATGGCAGAGAAAGAGACAAAAATTCTCTGTGATTACTTCACATGACTGTTTAAAATCCAGTCATTGGCTAACTTGCATATTAAATCCCCTTTGGTTTTGGTCGTTATGCAAAATAAGCCCATTTACTATTTATCACTCATAATTGGCCGAGGTGCCTCAGTCAGCATAGACTGATTATGTCTACTTTATTAGTGATGAAATGTTTCTTCCAATAAAATGTGTGGTAATCTCTCTCTCTCTCTCTCTCTCTCTCTCTTTCCAACCCTCTCTTTAATAACCTATGAGTGAATTCTTTGCATTCTTGGCTGCTTTTTTTCGGCTCCCTCTCAATCCCCCTTTTCTCTCTTATTGGCCTGTCACAACAGGCTTCTCAAGGGCCAGGTGCTTACACGCACGCGCGTTCAAACAAAATCCTTCCTGTCAGTTAGTAACATCTATGGTTGTGTTATGAAATTGTGTTATCATGTTGAATCATGTTGCACGATGGCAACACTAGATCCACTGTTCAGACATCAGCAGATATAATTGTTAATCAGACATGCATGTGGTTGTTTGTCTGATATGGATAACGTTGATACATATGATTCATAAATCTAAAGTGGTCTCAAAGAGGAGATGTCGATGCAGAGGACAGTTGAGGACAAGATAAAGATGAGTTTTCCAATCTCAACAAGACAGATATGCGACTGCAACTGAAAAGACAACAAAACCATTGCTCCGGTCTCTTAGGCTGTGTATGAATACACGATAAAGAAAATGACATAATTAATCCAAAATCACCAGTCACACTCGAATATAATGCACTTAAAAAGGTAACGACGCAGGATATTCACAGTTTCTGGCTAACATGATGTAATTCTGTTGGTTGTTGCAACACCAGTCAGTTTATTACCAACCCGTAAAAGCCATCATGCGTTGATTGGAGATGTTGTGCAAAGTGTTTCTGAACGGGTTAACGAAGTCTAGTAAGCCTTGTAGAGTATACACCAACTTGATATGGAGTGTCCTCTAGGACGACAGACAGCAGTGCTGCTTTAGGAACAGACGAAAGTACTGAAAGTACTGAAAGCACAGTCTTTGTCTCAGTGGCTGTGTGAGTATGAGTTTTTCAGGTGTGGACAAAGGTTAATAACATGTACCTACTTGAATTTCATTTGGGCTGCATTCATACCAAAACTGTTGACTAGCTATTTGTTCTTGTAGTTTGCTTCCCCCTGGTGGCCTAGCTGGTGTCTTGCACCTGTGGGCCAATGAAAAGTAAAAACTATTCCTGTACATAGTCTGAACGGTGCTAAAATATAAAGATATAATCTTATGATATGTATGAATAAAAGAAAAATACGAAGACATTCAAAGGTGGATACGGTTGAATTCCTGCCATTGTGGTTGTTTGACATTGACATGTGGAGATGTTTTCAGCAGCCATTTTATTCATTAGCCAAACAAATTGTCCCTATAACTAGATACATGTCAGTACATTAACGATTCGATAGGTTGCCTTCTGTCTTACTGCCAGCCTGACCCTAAAAAAACTACAAACAATTGATGTTAAAATAGAAGTTCAATTAACCCTCTGAGACAAAGGTTAACCTTTTGTATTCCTCCCTCTTTTCCCCTCTGCTCTCTATCCTATCCCCACCGTACCCCTTCCCTTTTCTTTGCGCAGTTAGTTTTTCCATCTCACCTTAGCCTTACTCCTGACTGTATTTTATTCTACTCATCCCTCCATCCATCCATCCACTTTCCGACAGGGGTACTGATCTGTGGGTAACACTATGATCTATGGCCTCCATGTGAGAGGTCTGGGCAGGTGAAAAAGTGAATTCTCCTTTGGTAGATTATTCTAAGAATCGTGTGGATGATGGCTCATGACCATCTGACCTGATGTCTCCAAGTAGAGAGGATATCGATCGGGGTTTGTTTGTTTACTGTGTGATGGGGTGGAGTAAAGGTCAGCGGCAGTGATTCCTCTCTCACACCCACACACATCTCTGCTGTTGGTTCCCACACTAAAATGCTTCCCAGCAGGAGAGCAGCACCAGCTGAAAGCTTTATTAGATAGAGGCTGAATGAGTTCACGAGGCCAGTTGTGACCTTGAGATCACGAGCACCAAGTCTATAAAACTCACCCAGCTTTTTACTGATTGCCAAATGTGTCATTTTATGTGCTTGGGCCTCATATAGGCCTCAGAGGTTTCACAGCTATCATTGAAGAGATACTTTTTTCCCTTGAGGGCTCTTGTGCTCAATCCACAAGGAAAAACAACAGGATTTACTCTGTTTAAAGGCAATTGGAAGTCAATGGAAGTTAGAGAATGACCTAGCAACAGTTAAACTGGCATCCCAGTGCCAACCATGTTAGATGCCCTCCATAACCCGGCCTACTTCCCTTCTTGGCCCTCCAATGGTGGAATGAAGCTGAAGCTTCTTTTACCATTCGATGTTGACAAGAGCTTTGGCTAAGTGTCTGAAAAGTAAACGTAATGTGAAAAGCACTGTTGAATGAGTGCAGTAAATAATTGAAAAGCCCATCACTGCCATCAAATTGTAATTCTCAAAGTATACCCAAGAAATGGTCTGTTAATGGAAACACTCACTGTCCTGTGCTGTACACTTAGTAGTTTTCCATTGAGGATTTATTCATCCCAATTTCAAATGATCCCCTTCTTTGATTGTATTCTGTTAGTTTTTTCACTTATTATACCCGATCAAAAGGCCGACCATCACTATTATGAATGGCACTTAAAGCTGTTCTCACTCTTAACATCTGTGTCTTCCAGTTTGTCATAATTCATCTCTGTCATGAAAGTATTTGAATGTATCTAATCTGCTAGGTTATATCTAAGTGATTCACTTTAATACATTTAACTTCTCTTCCCTTTCTCGTGGGACTGATAAGGGGATCTTTTTCTTTTCTTTTTTGTCTTTTGTAGCCATTCCTACACTGATGTTTCCTTTTCACTTCCCAAAGCCAGAAATGAGATTTGACTGTCCTTGATGCTGTATGGGTTTTTCTTAGCTCTCTTGGTGCTTTAAATTCCAAAAGCATACCAAGTAAGAACGATGAGTGACAGAACTAATGGAGATCCACAAGTATTCACTCGTGTATTCCTTGTTCATGTTTGACTGTCTGTGTTATTCTGTCCCAAGCATTACACCAAAGATGCTGATGGCCTGTGTACGAGACTGATTAAACCCAAGCTGATGGAAGGAACAGTGGCAGCACAGGATGAATTCTCCAGGAGTAAGGACACACACACACACACACACACACACACACACACACACACACACACACACTGTTCTCCAGGGTTACTAACAGTAATATTCATGCATGAGCACACAAACATGGAGAATGCTTTGGAAAAGTTAATAACGTCTGAGTGCTGAATACACTGTCCCAAATGTAATCAGTGGCACCTTCAGTTAAAAAACTCAAAGAGTAACTTATTCAGAGGCCATGTGTGAAATAATTGGGCTGTCTCATGAATATCATCTATGCCATATTGCTGTTGGTCCCTACTGGTATCTCCACAGTATTATCGCAGTATGTGTGCTGACAAACTGCCATTTACTGCTGCACGAACTCTAGCAACATGTCACACGTGCAGAATCAAACAAGTGCCATTTGGAAAACAGATTCCTGTCTGTTTTTTTAATGTCTCATTACCTTTAATTGGGATCAGGGTGGGCACCAGGGATCAGGGAGTATTTTCTGTTAACCTTGTGGCAGAAAAGCATCAATATACACACAAGAATTGCCCACAGATGCATGCACACTGACACATAACACACTGCATGAACTATGATGTATAGAGTAAATGTTTTGTGAAATTGGTACAAAAATGAAAAAAAAAATGTATAAAAGTGTATACACATCTGATATGGGTGTACATCTACAATTATCTATACATCTGCATTATCCATTTATCTGTCTACCTATCGGCAGTCACTCGACGCACGTGTGACTGTCCTCTCTGTTGGGTGTTTTAATTGTGGGTCCTCAGATGGCTGTGGAGGCCAACCTGTGATCCCCATACTTAAGTGCAGCCTGGACAGGGGAAATTGCATTTTTGAATATATAGGCAAACATTTGCACAAAGTACTGTCTTGTCTTAGCTGGTGTTTGAGGTGAATTGGGGATTCGTCCCCTAAGCAGTGTCCTCATTTAGCACTGGGACTGCCCTGAGGGAACTAGCTCCTCCTGAGCCTCTTGATTTTTGTCCCCAGGGTGTGATATCATTTTCCTGACCTCAACACTGACAACAGGCCGGGCCATGTGTGTCATCATTGTTCGATTTTAGAAAGCAGTCTGAGGCCACCCTTCATCAGACCATTTCCTTTTATTTGGTTTTCAGTTCTTATCTGAGCCTGTGGTTGCCTGCAAGCCAAACATGAACACACCTACCTTAGTCCCACCTACACGACTGAAACAGATGAGGGGGGGAACTTAGAAAGTAACTTATCTTAATAATCATAATTATTATTATTATTAGGATTATCATTCCCTTATCAGTCCCACAAGGGGAAATGTACATTTCTCTGCATTTGACCCATCCTATTGTATAGGAGCCATCAGGAAAGGCCGGATGCCCTTCCTGATGTCCCATACCAGGATCAAGCCCTTGACACCTGGCTTCTCATTTCCTGATGCCCACGCTCTACTGCTCATGCACATGCATGAACACAAACTGAGTTCTCTCCAACGTTGGTTTGCGGGTATATCAACACATACACAACCTAGACTATCTCGGTACTCCACAGGGGGCTGGAAACAAACAGTCACAGACACACAGAAAGCCTCTTGATCCTAAGATGCTCTTCTATTATCCCCGTCTTAATAGCATTAATCAACAGAGGATAATTAATCCTTCTCAGAGAAGCCTGCTCTCTCCAGGGGCTTCTGATGCGACATAGGCCTCCACAGACAGCTCTCAAGGTCAAACTGGGCCCTTCTCTCCAACCCTGTCTCTTTTGAAATCTCTCAAGACCTTATAGCTGAGGGAAGAATTAAAGAGAGAGCGTCAAATTGTTACTCCCAGAATTGGCTCTGATAGATGTTTGACATGAAGATGACAATAACGTATATAATATTCTAAAGAAGCATGAAAGATGGGCTCAGTGTTATTTCCTTTAACTTTGAATCTCTATCTGCAGGTGGATGGGCCATGAACAGAAAAGAGCTCAAGCTCCTCCAGACCATTGGTAAAGGAGAGTTTGGAGGTAAGGAACTAAATCCAAGACTTCGGCTGAGCCACTCTACCAGTTTGGAATTTTACTTGATGCTAAAAACAATGCGGTCAATTTCTGCTACGGTCACTGCCGGGATATTTTTAACTAAGACTTTACCATAAAGAATGGGCTGCCAGACCGAATCTATCCAAGGCTCATTTGGTACATTTAGCGGTCTGTATATTTGGGCGTATCAGGGTTTGTATGTGTGGCCTGTTTCGTTGTGATATATTTCACTGTACTTCATACAAGCAGTTTTCCTTCAAACAATGTCATTAGTCAAAGATGTATTCCAGCTGTTAATATCCATAAAACATATCGTGGTGTACTGATTGCAATGTCAACCCGTGTAACCAAGGACTAGTAAGTGTCTTTCTCGGTCATTTCTAAGTCACTACACATAGTGGTTTAGCTGTTATGTAAAAGTCAGTTATCCCCCTGGAGGATACTCTTTACTTTCTGATCTTGTTGGTAATCCTGCTGCCGAGTGTACATTCCTTCATGATAACCATATGAAATGTGGGTTTCTTTTCTGGAGTTTGTTCTTCATATATTTACAAGCCAACCCAGAACACCCTTAGGAACGAAAATAGGCCTTCTTTTGGTGTCGTAACGGTAAAAGGCTCACCCATTATATTTCCCTGTCAGATGTGATGGTAGGTGACTACAGAGGGACCAAGGTCGCAGTGAAATGTATCAAAAATGACGCCACAGCGCAGGCTTTCATCGCCGAGGCCTCCGTCATGACGTAAGCTGCTACAGAGCTCACTTTCTGCCTCACCCTGAGCATTTCAGATGGGGCATTTTGTGCCTTTATGTATGTGTGGATGGGTGCAGATGTATCTCTAGGGTTGAGGGGGCAGATTTGTAAGATGCTGGTTGGGATTGGTTCATATGTGTTGGGGGTCAACTATGTACAAATGTGGGGTAGTAACAATTCTGCTCTCAAACTGAAGACTGTTCTTCGGCTGTCTAGGTTAATTTGAGCTTTGGCTGTGATTGAGATCAAGCAGAATTGAGAGCATATCCATACCGATACGTGTCCATCTTAAGATAGTCAGACACCCCAAGTGGCCGTGGTGTTTCTAATGCTGACATCGCTCCTTTCACTTTGTTTCCTCCACAGGCAACTAAGGCATAACAACCTAGTGCAGTTGCTTGGGGTGATCGTGGAGGAGAGGGGCAGTCTGTATATCGTCACAGAGTACATGGCCAAGGTCACTATGATACTTAACTTGTTTCAAGATTGTCCACAGTGTTCTCACAATTAAAGCCACAGGTTTTGAGAAATTTGTGTTTTCCACACCTTGAATTTTAGTGACGTTTCTGCATTCGCCGAGTTAGAACTGTCACAGGACTATGTTATGGGTTCATTTGCTAATAGATATCACTCCATTACACACAGGAGTTTCTCCTCATGGCTTTTGTTTTCCTCTTTCGTTTTTATCTGAGCACACCATGTGTTTGTAAACTGGTATGCAAAAAGCCCCCAATGTATATATGCAACTGTCAGGGGTTCCATTCCTCTTCTAACTCATTAGGCACCAGCACTGCCATGGGTTAAATTCTAGCTATACAAATGTATATGTGTAGCCATGTTACCGAAAGTGACTTTAGATAAAAGTGTTCTCAAATTGGCACATGTTATTATGTTAAAAATATCTTGTGCTCCCTCCCCTGCACAGGGCAGTCTAGTGGACTACCTCCGTTCCCGGGGACGGACTGTATTGGGTGGGGACTGCTTACTCAAGTTTTCTCTGTAAGTCTTTCTTCTTGTTTTTTTTTAACAAATAAAATGTTTTCTTGTTGTTGACCAGCTTACACTACACAAGCATATTAAGACTTGTCCAGATTTGAGTCGTAAAAATCAAATGGTGCCTCCATCGGGAGGCAAGTAATTTGTTTCTTAAATCCCTGAACACTGTAAGATACCATGTGCCGACTGTCCTTGGTGAACTGCCCTATTTTCCAAAATAAGTTGTCATGGCTGAATCGGGGCTATAATCGGCTTTAAATCATCTTGTATGTTCCCAACTTTAACCATCCTGTCTTCTGTCTTCCCGTTTCCTTTGCCTCTCAGTGACGTGTGCGAAGCCATGGAGTACCTGGAGGCAAACAACTTTGTACACCGAGACCTTGCAGCCCGCAATGTGCTGGTGTCTGATGACAACATCGCCAAGGTTAGTGACTTCGGCCTGACCAAGGAGGCCTCATCCACGCAGGACACTGCCAAGCTTCCCGTTAAGTGGACCTCCCCAGAGGCTCTACGAGAGAAGGTGAGTGGATTAGGAAGTCAAGCTAGCCTGCAAGAGTTTGACTCATGTGTGCAGATAATTCTTTGTTTTTTGTTTAACTTATACTGGAGTTATTGTGCATTTTTTTAACAGGGTAGCTCTAATGGCTTCAAGTGGACTGGAGTTGAACTGCATTTAGTGTCAAATACTTGAAGGGACAATCTTTCCCCTCCAATACTCTTTCTGTTGCCCTGGTTTTAAACTAGGGTTTGGCGATGTGTCAGAAATTTCTTATCAGTCACTTTCAGCCCGACAACCAGGGATTAGCATTATATTTCCCCCTCCACATGCCAACCATTTTCAGTGAACGCAACCATGAAGGAGGTCATTGCAGAGAAATAATAGAAGATCACCTATTTGGGATTATTTTGGTTTTAAACCAGATTCAACCGACAAGCCTAAATGAACCTAAATTGCTGTTTTTGGATTGAAGTAGTGCTGGCAAAAGATCCTAACCGCACATACAGTTTTTGGTCTAGTCCTGAAATGATTTGACAATGTACTGATGTTGCTTTTTAGTACCAGTTTACCAATTAGCAAAATAAAAGGGCAAAAATTACCCAAATAAAGGCACCCACTGACAGGACTCAGCCAATCGCCAATGTGTTTGTCCAGTCACTCAGGCCTGTTATAACCCCGCCCATCTGGTTCCCAGTTATGAGGAAAATATTTTAATGCTCAATCATATTTTCTTTCATACCAGAACTTGTTCTTTTACTGTGGTTTATTTTGTCTATCAGAGCGACCCACCAAGTTAAATTTTGCCAGCTGGCCAATCAAAGCCAATTCTGAATCCCTACAAGGCTCTCTCTCATTCTGACTGAAAGAGATTAGCTCAGATGAAGCAAGCCTTCAACTGAGTGAGTTTCGACATCGACATCTTCATGTCTCTTGTTCAACAGAGGTTCTCCACCAAGTCAGACGTCTGGAGTTACGGAATCCTGCTTTGGGAAATCTACTCCTTTGGGCGTGTGCCTTACCCCAGAATTGTAAGTAGTTTATTCAGACCTCATTGTACCACCCATCGCCTGTGGAGTGCCACCAGATGGCAGGCTTCATCTCACAAACTAATGACTTTTTTATATGAGATCAGCCTGGTGTCTTGCATCATGTACTTCTGTTTTGACCTCATAACAAAGACATAGCATTTCTTGAGTTGTTTGACTAAAGATGACCTGGCTTAGGAGTAATGCAGAATGGAAAAATCTATGGAAAAAAATCTGAAAATTATATAATCACCTCTAAACCTCACTTTGGGAAATGATGGTCATGAGTGGCTCATCTGTGAATTACATTTTATTACTGACATTTATGGCTATGGTTTTGGAGCTTATAACATAGTACTCCGCTCCCAGTGTTGACATATCAACTCTCGAAACCCCAGTCCTTCATTTCCTCCTTCTCGGACCACTAAAGGAGTTGATGCCAAGGGGCTAGTCTCCCCTACCGCATGTAAAAAAAAAACTCTGTAATACAATTCACATGTGGATCTCCTGGGATGGCGAGAGGAATAATAATCCCCATGTATATTCTTAACACCGATTGATTTGGTTACTCTCCTGTGCAATCAGACAAAACAAAACTACCAAAACTCTAGGCAAAATCGCCAAAGTACCAAAATATGATAACATGTCAAGCTGTAATTCCAGGAAAGACGAACTAGAAATGCAGTAGACGGCTGATTCAACAACCATTGCAGAATAGGCCATAAAGTCAACCTTGTTTGGTTAAAACTTAATATTCCTACTGGCTATATTTCATGAAGCTATGTCACCCCTTGAGTACTTCTTCCTGTTATTATCATACTACTGAATACATCTGCTGAACACAGATTTAAATGTTCACATCCACTCAGAAACATTGAGAAAGAATCAAAAGGGAGAATTTTAAGACGGAAAATGTAATATCACAGATAATGGCGGCACTCTCTGCTCTCTCTCAGCCCCTAAAGGAGGTGGTGCCCCGGGTGGAAAAAGGCTACAAGATGGACGCGCCTGATGGTTGCCCGCCTGTGGTGTATGATCTGATGAAGCAGTGCTGGACCCTGGACTCAGTGGTGCGGCCCTCCTTCCGCATGCTGAGGGAGAAGCTGCAGCATATCAGGGCCAAGGAGCTGTACTTGTGAAGAGGAGGTTGAGAGAGGAGGAAGAGGAGGCGAGTCGCAGCCCAGTGCAACCACCGCAGACCCGGAGGGGGAGGGAGGTGCTGGGACCGCAGCTTGAGCAGGCCATGCCCATGCCTCTCTGCTCCATTCCGCTGGACCACCCCCACCCACCCGTCCACCCTGCCTGCCCATCCTGTTGACCTATGGGACTGCCCACACTGTGCTCCCTCCCCTGACCCTCAGATCTCTGTCGATCTCACTTTGCTTCCATGAAAGGACTGTTTCCTGTATGTGTTGTATAGCTTTTACCAGACAGTTTTCCTCCTCTCTTGATGGGGCCACCGCTTTATCCCCCTCCTTGCACTTGCTGCCTCTCTTTCAAGCACTCGAGCTCTCTCTTTCTCTCTCTGTCGTTCTCACCCTCTCCCCGTTACTGTCTCTCGCTCTTGCTCTCTTTCATCTCTCAATCCGAATTTCTCTACCTCCTCTTGGAGGACTTGTCTTTTTTAATAATCTTTTATCTGATATCTTTTCCCCCACCTCTCTTCCTTACCATGACATCAAACGGGGGGGGCGGCCTTTTCTTTCATATCTGTCACCCCTTCATGTGCCCTCATCATTCCTGGGTCTCCGTCTTTATGATGTGGCTCTGCCTGCTCCACCCCCATCCTCCCTTCCATCGCATTCCTGCTTCATCCCCTTTCCCCCTCATGTGCGTCCAGGTGTGGGGCCTTCGCTCTGTGCCAAAGTGCCTCCAGTCTACAGAGCTCCAAACGTCCCTCCGAGACTCCAATTGGACGATTATTGCTTTGTTTTGTTTTTTATTTTTGAATCATTTTTTTTAAAGAGGTTTTTTTTAAAACATGTTTTTCTTTTGTTCAGAGGTTGTCATTTGCTTCAGTGCAGTCTCTCCCCCACTCCCCCTACCCTCATTTCTGTGTATTTGTCAAAAGAGCGTAAACAGGGAGAGAGAAGGAGTGGGCCAGTATCACATACCCTGTCCACACACAGACACACACACACACACACACACACACACACACACACACACACACACACACACACACACAAGCTTCCCCAGCTGGCATCCTCCAACCAAGTCAAAGCGGGGAAGTGGACTTAGCAGGAGGAGAGGGGGGAATGGGCATTTCACAGAAGTGGTTGATTCATCATATGTG
>OMLC01036788.1:14252-26105 GCA_900302585.1 Regalecus glesne
GGTTGTTTTATATTAAAATATATTTAAAGGATTTAAAAAAAGGAAGAAAAAAGAACAAGGAAAAAAAAGCTGACTGTCGGGGAAGGGGGGTGGTGGTTTGGGTGGGTCAGGGGTGGACCAAGGAGCCGAGGGGACCGACTGCTTTTGGCGTCAGAATGTTCAGTGTCCCTGTGAACGCTGGGAGTGGGTTGATGCATGCTGTGTGTAAGAGGCCTTGGGTTCAACAGTCAGTGCTTTCAATGTTCATTGTTTTATTATGCTACCATCATTATGAATAAACCATTCCATCTGACGACTGTGGACACATCACCTGCTTTCTGATGTTAGAGCTAGCCACACACTGCCGTTTTTAGCTTGTCGGGGGGACGTTGTGCATCTGCGTGTGAGGGTGTGGTGTGCAATAGCTGGACAATAACTCGTATGCAGTGTAGCATTAGATACCACAGGTAATGACGCACAGCCACACTGAAGAGTGATGAACGTTTGTGTGACGACAGGCCTGTCAAGAAATCCATAAGAGTCACTTCCAGCGGCTCTGAGATGTAGATATTATCCTTGTTCAACAAGAAGAGAAAAATCGCCACGTATCATTCTCCTTCATCTTGATTACATTTCTCCAGATTTGTGCTAACTCGTTCTCTTTTGTGTGCATTTAAAGCCATTGCCCAGCCGAAGGAAGAGACATTTTAGGTTATTGGGTTTTGTTGTTGTTTTTTGGGGAGGGGGTGTCGGGAGAAGAGCCCGTACAGTCTTTGGGTTAAAAATAGGATGCCTTGCCCAAGAGCACCTGTTTTATTTTTTTAACCTCAATCCAAAGTATCCCTCTCTCACCTTCTTTCCCCAGTTATTTTTGTAACTAATCTCAGATTCCTACCGATGACCTCCTGAAAACATGACCACCAAAAACACGAGCCAAGTCCAGGCCCTGCAGTATTTTGCAGCTTTTGTGTCAATTTTTGGAAGAAAAAAAAGGAAAATCATGACATTTGAATATTTACATTTATTGAATGAAATGTTGATCTTCATCTGGCCTGTGATCTCCTAGGATGCTCTGCACCAGAGATGGATCCTCATATCTCTTGTCCTTCTCTTCTCAGATCCTGTTATTAATACCCCCCATATGATCACCAGCGTTTGATGGGAGTGCTAGGAACAGATATAGCTAAGGTTCCAGTGGAATCTTCAAGGTGTGAAGACTTGTCACTTGCACGTCTGCATGCACCCATGCTGTTAGCCGAGCTGTTCCCAAAGGTATAAATGTATCCTCTCATTCTGCTGTGTCTGTATTCCCCATAATGCCTCAACTCGCCCCCAGTGTTGTTCAGCAAATAGAGTTTGGTGACTCACCGCCTTTGAACCAGGGCAGCTATCCTCTAGTTTAACATCTGAGTGCTTCTGTTTGCATGACTCTCGTATGTTGTTCGTTCTAACTCAATTGTTTCCTCTTTCAAGCCTCCCATCCTATTTATTTCTTTATTTTGGGGTCCCTGAATTTTCATTTGAGTCCATCAAACTCAAGTGTATCTTCCACCTCTGCATCCAACAGTTGTCCAGGGTCACAGTTTGCATGTGATTCCTGTGAAGTCCATGGCAGTGACAGGGCGGTAACAATGGGCCGGTTACGTAAGCCGGGCAGCAGTTGCTCATGGCCAAGACTGCGCCGCTGTCGGGAGCCATCATTATTCCAACTCTAATTCACCAGTCTGCCGTGGCGGCACGAGCCATGCCTGCGACAGATTCTCAACCCCCACTCAGTCTCCTCACTGCCAAAAAGCACCGCTCATTAGACAGCTGGGATCTCTTGTGAAGTCTCTACCGGAAGGAATCACGTGTCCCTCTTACCTGTAGAGCCATTTATCCATCGAGACTGTTGTGATGTGAGTCGCCGGGTTCTGGAGGAATCCGCTGTGGAGATGTCGACCTTCTGCAGAGGACAATGGAGCTGCATGGCACTTGACTCGTGTTGCTCATAGTGCCAAAAGAAAAACGAAAATGCATTTAACAAACTCAACTGCAAGCATCTATTTCCAGAAACCATGACTGCACAGATCTGGTTGTGAGCAGGTTCATGTAGGAACTATTCTCTTTGACATCTACATAAACCTGCTCACAACGGGGTCGGTGGAATATCTTGTTACTATGGCAACTGTCAAACGGTGGGATCCTTCAGGCAGCAGGCGAACAGTCAGTTCTTAAAGTTGACATGTTGGAAGCAGCAAATTTGGCCCAGTGTAAGAATCTGAGTGACTGATCCGGGTATGTGGTGGTCTGTGACTACCAAATGTGGTCCAAGGAAGGACAACTGATGAATCGGCGACAGACTGATGAGTGCATAAGATGTGCGTCCTGATCCCACAGAAGAGCTGCTGCAGTTGAAATTGCTGAAAAAGTTCACGCTGACTATGATGGACGGGTGTCGGAACACACAGTGCATCTCAGCCGCAGACCAGTCAGCGTGCCCATGATGACCCCTGTCCAACGCCGAAAGCACCTACAACTGGCACATGAGTGTCGGAACTGGACCATGGAGCAGTGGAAGAAGCTTGTCCGGTGTTATGGATCACGTTTTGGGTCACATCATGTGGATGGCGAGGTGTGTGTGTGTGTGTTTTATTTGTTATGGCCCAAAGGAGACACTGTGGGAAGAAGCCAATCAGAGGCAGTGTGATGCTCTGGGCAATGTTCTGCTGGTAAACTCTTGAGTCCTGGCATTCATGTGGATGTTGCTTTGACACATAAACCCTATATGACCATCTACACCCCGTTATGTGAATGGGATTATCTGATGGCATTGGCTTCTCTCAGCAGGATGATCCAGCCTGCCACATAGTGCCATAGTTCTGGAAGGGTATGTGGAGCATGGCAAAGCATTAGAGGTGACACCTCGGCCTCCAAATTCCTTAGATCTCAATCCAACCGAGCATTTCTGGATGTGCCGGAACACAAATCCAATCCATCAGAATCCGAATGAACTTTATTGGCGAAGTTTGCCCAATCACAACAGGAATCTGAGCTTTTAGGACTTGCCTCCATCACTCCTGCACAGCAAAGACAAAGCAAAGAGGATAGAACAAGCAAATTGAACAGAACATTGGAGGCAAGCATGTAAGCACAGCAGGTATGTCACTATTATAGAGTTGTGCTATGGTGGAATAATCAACCTGTGCTCCTATACTATACCGTATTGCTTATATACTGTATTGTCCATATACCATTTACCAATGCCACAACCTGTCATGCCCTTATACAAGCTAGAGTCAAGGCAGTTTTATTTGTATAGTTTGTTATCACAAATTACAAATTTGCCTCTGTGCTGTACACTCACATGATGTTATCTTGTATGCCAAAGTATACACTATAAGGGCGGCATAGCTCAGTGGGTAGAGTGGTCGTCTGGCAATCAGAAGGTTGCAGGTTCGATCCCCGGTCCTGCAGAAAACATGTAGAGGTGTCCTCGAGCAAGACACTGAACCCCTAATTGCTTCCTGAGCACCCTATGGTGGCAGCTCACTGCTCCTATATAATAGGATGGGTTAAGATGCAGAGAAGTCCAAATTCACCCTTGTGGGACTGATAAGGGAATCTATTATTATTATCTTATTTATGTATCCGTTAACCATCCACTTCACAACTACATACTATATTATATACCTGTGTAACAGTCTCAACCATGACAATGTAACCCCAACCGTGTGACCAATATGCCACAGCTGTATGTGTATTTACAGCTATACATTTGTCTCACACATCTGGCTTAAAAAGAGGTGTTGCACATGTAGATATATAGGTGAGACAGCCTCACCAGAGGGGGCTGCCATATTTACACAATGTCTTGCACCACACTGATGTGTTCATTACATGGTCTGTATGGATGCCCTGCCTCACGACTTCCAGGACTTGACAGATCTGCTGCTTATGTTTTGGTGCCAGATACCAGAGGATACCTTCAGATACCACGTGGAGTCCATGCCTCAGTGGGTTGGCGCTACTTTGCTGGCACACGAAAGACCGACAGCATGTTAGGCAGGTGGTTTTATTGTTTTGGCTCATCAGTTTAAATTGTCTCATTTGTGTATCACCACCCAAATCAAAGTGATGGATTCAATTCTAAATTGTGTAAATATAGCCCACACATTGGACAAAGGCTAGTCTATAAATACCCCCTGTGTGTCACTTCCTGTGTGTAGGCTTCTGGGTAAATCAGCAGGTCCCTTGTAATGGTTTTGTCTTCATTAGGGGTTGGGGGGGGGTTTGTTTCTCCCAATACTTAGAAATGAAAAGGTAATCTTGTACCATAACGTTCCCTCATGCAGTGTTGAGCATGTCACCGCCCACCAGAGGATTGAGTGCAGAGGCAGTTAAGAGGCACATCTTTAATGGGCCTGCGATGGTCACCACGATGTTGATGCTCCAGGGCTCCATAACCCCCGCCAAGCCAATCCCCGTGGGATGCTTCCTGTGTGAGGTTCTCTGTAGATGGATTTTGGAGGTCACCTAGTCCTCATAGGGTCAACCGGTTAAGACCATCAAATCGTACTGTTGTGTCCCAGACTGGCCAAATTTGAGGTAGCACACTAAGTCATGCCGTCCTACTCCACGGACAGATTATGATCTCAGTCAAACAGCAAGAATGAACTGGTGTTAATGATTTTAGCAGCAGCCTGTCACATGCCATGTGTCCTCTTGGTTGTGTCTTTCTGAAACGGAGACAATGCATACGTTTTGTTATCACTTAAAACATTAGCCTTGAATAAAGGGGGAGGTATGGACATCTTTTTGACTTCCCCTTGCTCTAGATCTAAAGCACATAGAGGGATTATCTTCTCCAGCCACCACCACTTCCATACAACCGCTGACCTGGGGAAATAGGTGAGTCGTATTTTGTAGTGATTGTGCTTTTTTTTTTAAAAAGCTGATGTGATTGTGGTTTAATGCTCTATGGAAAAGGGACATGTTGGCGGGGTGGGAAGACATCACCTGTACATATGCCATCACTCAAAGCACTTTACAAAGTCTGCCTCACATTCATCTGAGGATGGGGGATTAAACCGATGCTCATTTATTGTTAGAATGGCGTCTTTTTTGATTAAACCTGGTCAGTGATGAGCCACTTACACGTGAGGGATAAAATATGTTAAATCATGTATGAGCCTGAGAAATCACACGCATACTTTGTTTCACTGCGGCAGCATCAAGTTTGAGAGTGGTGAGAGTTCCCACAAAGCCCCCGTAATGCCGGATGAATCAGTCACTCATGCTCTCACTTAAACCCTGGCAACAGCCCACTGCACAGCATTATTAGCAGGCCAAATGAGAAGGAAAGACGTGCTAATCAGCTTTCAATAAGTTATGAATCTACGCTGCTGACAACAGGCGAGCGTGAGCCCCAGTGGGGAAGTTGGTTCGTGAAATATGATTACGCCAACCAGTTTTGGGTAATAACAAGATGCCGACAGCTAAACATGTTTTGTGAGGTTCACGTAGATCTGGTCCTCCATTAGGCCACCCATGGCACGTGAGCTGACGGGTCCACATGAGTCATGGAGAGGTGAGGAGGTGATAGAATTGATGAGGCCATCTTTTGCACCATTTAATCTTAGCTCCTCGTGCTGCAGCTGGCAAACATAGATGCACATTACTTGATGATGCACATCACTAGGAAGACACCATGTGATGTAAAAGGAGAGAGAATTAGTCAGTGTGCATAAGTAGAATGAAATTCACCCTCTGCATCTAACCCATCCTTTTGTATAGGAGCAGTGGGCAGCTATAGCACCCGGGGATCAACTCCAGTTCTTTTTCCTATCACCTTGCTCAGAGACACAGGCAGGAGCATTGACCCTAACATGCATGTGTTTTTGATTGTAGGAGGAAACCTATGGAGACTCATGGAGAAGGTGAAAACTCCACACAGAAAGGACCTGAGACGACCTGGAGTTCAAATGCAGGACCTCCTTGATGTGAGGAAACAGTGCTAACCACTGAGCCACTGTGCTGCCCATGCCATGCCATATGCCACCGTGCCATATGCCACTGCTGTCATCCATCTGCCCTCCTTTTCACTTTCGGACTGTTTTTAGTTGTTCAGGTGGACGCTTGCGTCCTTGCAGTGCAGCCTTGTTTTGCATTTGTTCAAGATGCAAACTTGAACACATGCAAACGGAGTCAGCCCTGTGGGGTAGCTTTGGGTTAGGTTAAGGTAACTATTGGGTTAAAGTTAGTGTTTGGTAGAGGTCGGGGTTAACTCAGATTAAGGGAGGTTAGGTTAAATTCAGGGATCATACAGACAGGAGGATGACCAGCCTCTGATGCCACCATAACAATCTGGAGCTGAACGTGTTCATACTGTATAGATGACTGTAGACTTCAGGGGGAGCCCCTCCAACACTATCCCCCCTCACGTCTATACTCAGCAGGAAGGTGTCTGTGGGGAAAACTTACAGATTCATGGGTTCCACAATCTCCCAGGACCCAAGGTGGACACCCAACATAGACCCACTCATCAAAAAGGCCCGGCAGAGGATGAACTTTCTCCATCAGCTCGAGAAGTTCAACCTACCTCAGGAACGGCTGCTTCAGTTCTCCACTGCAGTAATCCAGTCTGTCCTGTGCACATCCATCCCTGTCTGGTTTGGATCAGCCAACAAACAGGACAGGGACCGACTTCAGTGATGGTTAGGTTTGCAGGGGAAAGCATTGGAGCCAACCTGCCCTCCATTCAAGACATGCACAGATGTGCAAGTACAAGTATAAAGTCAGGAAACGGGCAGGCGGCATCACTGCAGACCCATCACATCCTGCTCACAACCTCCTCATCATTCTCTCCTCTGGTAGGCGCTACAGAGCACTGTACACCAACACACACATTCTCCACATCATTGTGCTTTGCTACCTCTCATTGTCCCCTGCTTACAGTCCATCCTCACGTGCATATCTGAAGATTGTTGTGTTGTCATTCTGTGTGAAGCACCTTTGAGAGCCATGAAGCCTATCAAGTTCCATGTATGTGACAATGGACGAGGCCAATGAACTGATTATAATTCTGGTTCAGCGTAGGGCTGAGGGAACATAGAGGTGCTCCCCATGCGAGCTTGCCTGTAAAACCACAATTGCATCTACCCTGGAGCAATTTCAGACTAAAGGCCTCACTCAAATGAGCATCCGCAGAGTGACCTAGTTTGTTTTGGGAAGGCGTTGTCTGTGTTTCAATGTTCCTAAAGAGAAGAGAGCTATGCGATTCATTTCCTGTCCAGTCTTGGAAAAGCTGCACCTTAGAGCCAAAACATTAAAACCACCGAATGGTGAGTGAATAACAGATTATCTCGTTATAATGACACCCGACAAGGGGAGGGATATGAGACATCAGGCCAATGCCTGACTAAAACTGAGGATCTGTATCAAATATTTTACCAGTATTAAGATCTCATTCCAAAAGCCATGAGTGAGATGTCCATTTCTGTTTGTCACAATTATTTGGCATAATCTAGGGGCGTAGGTTGTCGATTATTCAGCCATAACAAAGCTCTCTCCAGTGGTGCCACGTCTGTTTTGTGTACATACTGGCCACCAATATTCAGGTTTTTACTGTATTATTTCTTGAGTTTATTTTTTGTTCTCTTTTTTGTGTTTGAATGATGCAGGAAAGTGCTCGAAGCTGCTCTGAGTTGGAGCCATGTTCCTCACGTGCTCAGGCATTCGGACTCCGACACCCTCAGAGGTCTTGTGGAGTCCATGGCTTGATGGATCTGAGCTGTTTTGGTGGAACGAGGCCGACCTACACCGTTTCAAGCAAGTGATTTTAAGTGTTTTTGGTCATTGGTGTCGGGTGGTCCGCTTTTACAGGTTAGCCCCTCAGCGGACATGAACGGCGTGAGGGAGATTGAGGCCAGTGTTTGAATCAATTTTAAGTAGCAAACACACACACGGGATGCAAAATGAGGTGCCTCACAGAGCTACCACCTCAACAGCAGATCCCCGGTTCCTCCAGAAAGTATATTGAAGTGTCCTTGAGCAAGACACTGAACCCTTAACTGCTCCCCGGGTGCTGCAGCTGCCCATGGCTGCTACACAATAGGGCGGGGGAGATGCAGAGGCCACATTTCAACACAAGAATGCAAATGAGCCAATGAAAATGCATCCCTCTCTCTGTGCTGTCTCCACTGCACAAACGCACAACATCATAAGATTTCACATAAGCACACCGAAATCTACACCACATGAACACGGCATGAGTGGTGGGTCTGCACATCTTCATTCACCCCAAACGCTCTCCGTTGGATGTCATTGAATATGGGTCAACCATAGTGGCTTTCCTTCCCTTCCTCTACACTTGACCTGTTGATGGTGTCTGAACCCAGTGCCGTGGTTTCCAAGCATGTCAACGGTGTCATGAATTACACAGGAAGTGACTTGACACTCCTTAATTACCGAGACTGCAAGGGTCTGAGTGTAAACTCCCAGTAATTGGTGTGTGCATGTGTGTTCACGTACACATGTGGTCAAGCGTTTTGTCTATTTCCAGCCTAAATCTGTGACAGGAAGCGGACATCGAGCTGACGGGGGAGGAAGGAAATAGTATTGACATTGTCATGCCAACGTGTGGCTCTCAGCTGTGCAGATGGGCCCCACTGACAGGGTCCTTCTCACACGGTCGCATCACTTCTCCTGTCTCGGCTCAGCCTTCTCGCTCCACTGAGCTGCCTAAAAATAAGCTTTTTTTTTCTTTTTTTTTCCTTGGCTGATGCCTCCCGCTGCAATTAGCTTCTATTTGGGGACATGCGTGTAGACGGGAACATTAGCATTTCAAATGTGGGAGCCAGTCTATGCTTTACCCCGTGTGGGACACTGTCTTGAGTCTCCGTGCTCAGGGGTGTGCTAATAGCTTTGTGTCGGTGGCTTTTGGCAGCAAGTCCCACTTTCACACTGCCTGTGGTGCATCGTACGAAACTCATTTCACTGCTGCGCTCCCTGAAAGTCACTCTAGGTACCAACGTCAATGTCCTCCAGACTGTGGATGTCACCATGGTAGTCAGCTGGCAGTGTTCGGGAGTTGAGTTCTTGTGAACGCTCGTGTCTGCACGTCTGGGCCAGTGAGCTGCATCCGTCGGTGCTCGGTGTTCAGCTGTCGGAGTCGCGGTTTCGTGAAGTGTGATTCTCAGCTGTGCCGCAGCCCAGTGTGTTCCTCATGTCGGATTACAGAAAGCATGAGGTTGCAGGGAGAGCCAGTCGTCGGCCCAGCGAGGCTCGTTTCATGCATTTGCAAAAGTCGGCAACAACACAGAGCTGACTTAGAAGGCTCAGCAGTAGACGTGTTGTACTGAGAAGAGCTTGTAAGGTATGAGTCACATGTGCCCCAGTAATAGACACACATGATTAGGGT
The DNA here is from genome assembly GCA_900302585.1 of Regalecus glesne. Classification (NCBI taxonomy): domain Eukaryota; kingdom Metazoa; phylum Chordata; class Actinopteri; order Lampriformes; family Regalecidae; genus Regalecus; species Regalecus glesne. The sequence goes on from OMLC01036788.1 coordinate 23,632, forward strand.
CATTTGTGTTGGGGCCCACGGTAGCTCGGTGATGCACCATGCGTATCAGGAAATGATGAGCCAGGCATCGTGGGTTTGATGGCAACTTCCAGACCTCCCTATGAGCAGCTGATGATCACGGTCTTTAACGACGTGGTCATCGATTTAAAGAACACGCTTGTGGGTGCTGGTCAAAATACTTTGAATCAGTTCATCTGAATGTAGATTCCACATCCATCTGAATGTCATCTTCAGCTCTGAGTCCAGAATGTGAGCTAAGTCCCTGGTGAGGGACAGGGATGTAGATCAGGGTGCTCACCCTCAGATCTAGGAAAGACAATCCCGACATGGAAGAAAACTTGTGGATGTTGTTGTCTGGTCATCCAAGCTACACAGTCTCTACCTGCCTGACAGGTTCTCCTGATATTTGTGTCGGTGTCCATGAATAAGAACAAACAGGAGAAAACAGAAAGCGTTGTCCACCAACTCCTACTCACCATGAAGCCACCCTGACTGCTGATGGGAGTGAGTTCAGCAGCTGGAGCCCATGTCTTTGATCAAATGTTTTTCCCACTTTTTTCTATAAGCAGGCTTTTCTCCGTGGTGAATAGAAGCACAAAGTCTGAGCTAAGCAGCATGTCAGGACATCCACAGTGCAAGCAGATGGCGTGGTGAGGCCTGGCCCAACAGTGGGTGCACGGCGCTGTGCACGGTGAATGTGAGCTCAGCGGGCTGGTGTGAACCAGTATGCATCTGCTTTATCAGCCTCCCCCCTCAGCACCCCTACCTCAGACATGGCGGTGGCTGGGAGATGGGGTCAGGTCGGAGATGGAGGATAATAACCAAAACAAGGACTGACCCCCTTTCCACTGAGCAGCACGTAAACACTTCCTGCTGCCTTTGACATAACATTAGCCTGTTTTTTTTGGCTCTACTTTAAATAACCCAATAATTTCCCCATGGCGTCGGCTGACATGTTCATTTGACTTTGTGAAATATCAAGGTTTCCCAAGTCAGAGAGAACATGTTTTCTGCACCACTTGTCAGCATGGATTTGTATGTGGTGCATGACATTTCACCTCCCCCCTACCCCGGGCACCCACCCCCTCACTGCCATTGGGTAAAGCTGTGCCAGTACACATCTCCATGAGGGTAGGCTGAAGGGACCCGCGGCCCCTAGAAACTACCACTATTGTCCCAACCCCCACACTACCTTTCCTAGCCTCCGTATCCTCGAGCCTCCCTCCGCATGTCTACCTAATGCATTGCAGCACACAAGCCCACAAAGAAAAGCATCGTGCTAAAAGTGCCAGCATTACCATAAGACAGCCTAACAAGCCGGGGCTGGGCAGATGAAGGTAGTGATGAATCTCTAGGACTCGGTGCTACAGTCTGACACTGAAGACTTGATGCGCTTGCCCCAGGCTGTCATCCACAAGTGGGAGTGTGTTATCTTTTTATGTAAATGAGGGAGAAGACTGTGACAGGCTGGATGAGCAAGCGGCTTCAGCCGGCATCCTCATGTTCCATCCTGGGTGGGTGTGCTAAGCCCGAAACACCATCAAAGAGCCAAGTCAGTGCTATATACAGTAGTTTCCTATGAGAGGAGCGTGAATACGCAGCTCCACTTATCAGCTTTAATATCACTTCAAATGCAGCAGCTGCAGAGTGATTCCACCAGACTCAGTGTCTCAGGGTATATGGTGCAGGGCCTCACATCCATCTCAGAGGGACAAAGGGATGAGTGTTAAAGACCCTAGACAGGAACATACATGCTATTCCACGTCTGCACTCTCAGCATCGTTCACTGGCGTGCGTGCGTGTCAAGGAAGCCGCGCTGAATGACCGGTGATGCACCACGCCATTAAACCGAATAGAAAATGAAGTGCGCGGGTTAAAATATCACCGCTGGAGCACAACCTGTGTAAATGAATGTCCTTTGAAGAGTCTTCATCCTTCCAAGGGAGCTTTGTGCTGTTTAGACAAATTGGCTTGCATCAATAGAGGACAGACCATAAACTGTTGTGGCACAGGAGGAACTGCAGCCAGCCGTGAGTAATGCGCGAGGTTCACGCGATGCCTCTGAGATCAGGAGTAAAACCATGTCCACAAAATGCTTGTCACAACCACAGAGCCACAGCTATGGTCCACCATGTTGTCACTTTGAGCTGCAGGGGTCATTAAGCTCCAGACCCCCTCGAGGCTCAGAGCACCAGTGAATGAAGAAGGTATGTCTTGCTGCCTCATTTAGGTCATCTGTTCTTAGGCTCTCTCCTGAAATAGGTTATTCCAGAGGAAGAAACAGATGTGAATTATCCCCATACATACCCTGAATAATGGTGGAAAAGAGTTCAAATGACTCCAGCTGTCCTGAGCCAGTGAGTGTTGAGTTGTGATTTGGTCTGCAGCTCAAACTCGGTAGTGTGTCCTAACTTGTATGTGGAGGCCCCCTGTAGTCGACACTCGTGGCTCTCTAGAGGGGTCAAGTCAGCCAC
>OMLC01036789.1:0-11730 GCA_900302585.1 Regalecus glesne
ATGCCAGGGATTGTTGTTCAGCAAGCACTTGAACCTCTAATCTTTTCTAGGTGTGCTGCTAACTAATACCCCCCATCCCATCCAATCAAAAGTATGTGCCAAAATGATTCACATGGAAATGCTCCAATAAAGAATTTCCCAATTTGACCTTGTTTAAAATGACTACTATGTGACAATAAATTTCCTGTCTTTTTATTCGAAGGCAGTTCATATATTGGCCAACGTTTGATATTCTGAAGATTTACAATATGCTTTGTTTATGTAGCAAACGGCTTCTGTTTTCCTCCTTCTTTTTTACCCTTGAAGTTGGGTTTAATTTGGTTTATCTGCTATATGCAGGACATTTTCTTTAAACTTGAGAGAGATCCATTTTTACATGTCACGATTAGTCCCCATGTTGTGGGGATTGACGTGGACATTAATGGAGCTTGGGGGACTAACCCCGTATGCCCTTCCTGACACCCGGCAGTAGGTTCCTATACATAAATTCTGTCTTGTGGGTTCCCAAAGCACGCACTCTATGACTGAGCTTGTGTTGTAAAAATCCATGATAGTTTTATTTGAACTGATTCTTGCTGAAACTTTGCTTTTCTCCCTTCATTTCTTGGGGTGTAGCAGATGAGTCACCTGATTCCCAACCTCTGCTGTTACATGTGATAAAGCTTTGTCTTTCCCTGCTCCAGGTGGAACGTAGTGGGTATCCAGGGCTCTCTGATGAGCTACTTCACCGAGCCCATCTACTTCTCCAGCATCATCCTAGGTAGTCTCTACCATGCAGATCACCTGTCCCGGGCCATGTACCAGCGCATCGCAGACATTGAGAACCTACCACAGCAGTTCACTCTCAACAGACCTCTCCTCAGCGGTCAGTATCCACTTGTTAACCACTAAGATATGAAGTAGACAGATGCTTAAATGTATTTACGAGTGTCTTAGTTTGGGTAATTGGGTAACTTGTCGATTTGTTGTTCCCTGCAGTTGGAAACTAACACACACATTTCCTTGCAATGAGATCACCAGTAGCTATCAAGCAGTGCTATCAAGACTCTATTATTTTGGATGAAAATTGCATACATGTTAAATGTATGGGTAGTTAGGCTGAAATGACTGCAGTGTTGTCCTCTTCATATTTTTATGTTTTGAAGAGAACTCAGTGTGTCTATCTTTGGCAAATATGCTGCAAGGTCTCAGTCAAACTTCCAAGAGGATCATAGGTAATCAGGCCATTTGTCAGTCGACAGGAACGCAGTAATCTCACCTCTCCTCTTGTTTGATTTGAGGTGGCATTTACCCACCTCATGTGAAATTAGAGGAGCTTGGATCAATAAAACTTGCATATTGCTTTGTGTACATTTTCAAGATGTGTATAGCCTTTTGTGACGGTTATATAGATTTAGGATGTGAACACATTTGTTTATTCATCAAGATGGATTAAATAAGTGCTATTTTTATTCCACATCCAAGATCAGAAACCCGAAGGACAATGAAGGAAAAAGAAATATCTGAATTTTCATTTGCAAGAATATAAATGTCTTAAAGAGACCCACTAGGTCGTTAGACTAGAAAAGCACTATGTAAGAACAAGTCAATTTACCATTTACTAAGTCTTGCCTTGAGCTTATAATTTTTTTATTTGGACATTTAAGTCTCCACATAGGTCCTAATCTTCCTTCCTGTCCTCTCTGGGAAAAGTGGTCCACTGTGTAGAGTATCACATAGTAAAGTGTATTTTTCTCTGAATGTTTACTCTATCGTTTTCTTCTTAACTTTTCTCTGTGTAGTTTTCTCACCAATGCTCTTTTTCCCTTTTCTCCCATTGGCTGCTTTCTCTTTTATTGCAATTTCCCTCTATTCATTGTTAGAATCTCCCTCTTTTGCCTCATCTCATTTATCCTCCTCTTCATCAAATCAGCAGCTGAATTTTACCTGCAAGTTGTGTGTGACAGCATAGATGAGATGTCCACAGTAGATGTCATACATAGAGTTAGTGAGGGGACAAAGAGCAAGGTGAAATAATAAATAGATGATGGAATCAAAAAGTAGAAAGACAATGAAGTTGCCAAGTTCAGTTATACATCATTAATCCATTTGATAAGGCAGAAATGTGCCATTTTCCTGTCTTCCGTCTTTTTCCAGATAGGAAGCAGCACCACATTAGCTGCAGGGTACTCTTACCTGTCATTAATAGAAAGTTAGTTTTACTGTTACTGTTTCATATCTGGAGAAAACCCACACGGACAAGAAGAGCAAAAAGAAGAGCTATGATTATACCAAGAACCATTCCTTCACACACACAATGAGTGTCTCTACTCACTCCCCAAAATTCAGGTATAGGAAATAGTAATAAGGGGTTATTAACCTTTTTCGCTTTACAGAGTTTATAATAGTGAAGGGCTTTGGTATTGAGCCCACTACCATCTATCCCTTTAATTCCTCATCTGCCAGATGGCATGAAAGGGTTTAAGACACATACACACGTTTACACCTTTTTATACACAAAATTACAAGTTTTACCTCCTGTACATACCTGTAGGCCCGCACTCACTCCTCCATACTGACATACAAAGTCGCATACTGACTTACAAATGCATGCCAGTACATCAACAGTCACACACAGCAGAGCAGGGATTTCTTTACTCCCCTGTTCTGGCTTAGATCAGTTTGGAAACCTGTCTAGCTACTATCTAAACCTTGCAAAAACAGCACTACACCTGGTCAATACAGCTGCCCTTACCTTGCCCCTGGCATCATCCCCCTTTAAGAGAATCAACACCGACTTCACTGTCACTATCACATCCCCTGCTCATTTCTGCCCTTTAAATGTGACTTCACCTTACTGAAAAGAGTGAAAAAGACCTAGAGCCTTACCGCTGACCATGCCTCACTCTTAGGTTCTTATACCTTTTTTCCCAGAATATTCTCACATCTATCTCCAGGAAATATTTCACCTCAGGTAAAGAAGTGTCTGGTTTTATATGTAACGGTCGACGGCAGCGTGTCTGCAAATTCAGACAACTTGATTCAGAGAAAACCACCCTGGGGTCTGTGTTCACCCTGGCTGTGATCTCTCCATGTCCAGGTATCAGCAATGCAGAGGCTAGACAGCCTGGCAAAGCGCCAAACTTCAGCGTGAACTGGACGGTGGGTGACCAAGCCCTGGAGGTGATCAACGCCACCACAGGGAAGGATGACATGGGCCGTGCCTCTCGCCTCTGCAAGCACACCCTCTACAGCCGCTGGACGCGCCTGCATTCCAAGGTACAGAGAAATGACACACATAAACTGATAATACATATGATAGACGGATTTATTCTTAAATAGCGTTATTCTACTCTGGCAAGCTCTCAAAACTCTTTGCACCATATGCATCCCGTTCACTGAGCATGAGGGATTAAGGTCAGTACTCTTTCCCTGACATTCTGCATTGGGATCAAACCCACTAAACCTGACTAGGAGGTGCATACTCTACCACTGAACCACTGTAGTCCCCATATGAGTGCATAAGCTGTTTTCCACCTTCAGTAACCATGCATTATTACAAATGAAAGAAACACAACACATATAGGAGGAGGTCTTATAGCTATAGCTATGGGTGTTCTTAAATGGCAGATGAGCTATTACTGATTTGTCCTGCCTCCCAGCCAGTAAATCAGCTACTCTCTGAGGGATGAAGTACCAAAATGAAAAATGAGGGTCCAAAAAGGGCAGTCTTATTGGCTGCCAGTCAAAGTCATTATGGTGTAATGTCTATATTAGTTTATGACAACATTTGTATATCCTAAAATAAGGTTTTAATGGATAGAATCTATTCCCTTGGCCTCATTGATTTTTCATAACTTTGAGATATATTTTCAAAATATATACACAATGATGGACTGAAAAAAAGCTCAGAGTAACCGGAAAAATTCTGTGGCATATGGTTTCATTTCTATATAGCACTTTTGTAGTCTTGCAACCACTCATAGCACTTTACAGTCAATGCCTCATATTTACCGAGCATGGGAGATTAAGGCCGGATGCCCTTTTCCTGATACCCCAAACTGGGATTAAACCCACAACACCTGACTTGGAGATGTGTGTTCTACCCCATCCTGTGGTAAAATGTGCTACATAGTTTTCCATTAGTAACAACTTCCACCAAAATGGTTAGATTAATAGGTATTATATTGTAAGCTTTGTTATTTTTCTATGAGCTCATGCAAAAAATATTTGGAGGATTAACTGTCCTTTGACATAATCAATGCACGTTTATATTCTGAGAACTAATTCTCATGTCAGGTTCTGCTCACTGTTTTCCCAACACAGTATTCAATACAAGAACAAACATCTCATGATTCCTGCCACTTTCACAATTATTTTACCCAAAATTTAACTGTAGGCCTTATCGTGTTCTTTGTCCATCCATCCATCCATTATCAACCGCTTATCCGGTGTCAGGTCACGGAGGTAGCAGATTTCAGCCGGGTCCTCCAAGCTTTCCTTTCCCTTGCAATATCGACTAGCACTGATTGGGAGATTTCAAGGCGGTCCCGGGCAAGTGTGGAGATGTAATCCCTCCATTTGGTCCTCGGTCTACCCCGAGGCCTCCTCCCACCTGGACGTGCCTGGAAAACCTCTTTTGGGAGGTGATCAGGTGGCATCCTTACTAGATGCCCGAACCACCTCAACTGGCTCCTTTCTATTTGTAGGACCAGCGGCTCTACTCTGAAACATTGACCAGTAGATCGAAAGCTTTGCCTTTAGGCTCAGCTCTCTCTTGGTAATGATAGTTTGGTAAAGGGAGCGCAATACCGCTCCAGGAGCTCCAATTTTCTGGTCCAACTCATGCTCCATTCTGTCCTCACTTGAGAACAAGACCCCGAGATACTTGAATTCTCTCACTTGGGGTAAGGACTCATTCCCTCCTCGGACTGGACAATTCTCTGGTGTCCTGCTTAAAACCATGGTTTCAAATTTAGAGGTACTGATTCTCATTCCAGCTGCTTTACAGTCGGCTGCAAACCGATCCAGTGAGTGTAGGAGGTCAGAGACCGATGATGACATCAGAACCACATCATCTGTAAAAGGCAGGGATGTAATCCTAATGTTCCCAAACTGCAATCCCTCTCCTCCACAACTATGCCTGGAGATTCTGGCCATGAAAATCAAATACAGGATAGGTGATAAGGAGCAAACCTGGTGGAGGCCTACCCCTACTGGGAATGAGTCCCACTTACTTCCTAGAACTCAGACACAGCTCTCGCTTTGGGCACTGGGAGATTGGATGGCCCTAAGTATTCACCCCCCATTGTGTCCTGTTGCAGCAAATTGAATTCTTACTTAGCTTGTCCTTTAATTGGTACATCAGAACAGCAATGCTGAGGCCTGATCAAACTGAATCGACATCGCTGTTGGCATCCAATTTTTAGTGATTTCTGTAAAGTAAAGAATTTACTGGAATGTTGTATCTTAGTTTCGATCAATATTCTAAATATTTTTGTTTAACTTTAAAAATGTTTGGTTCTTCAATGTTTTGATCACATTCTAAATTCTGTTTCTAGCTTTTACTTGAATTCCTCTTCAGGAAAAGAACGTTTGTACACCTACATTGTGTTTTTCTTTTATAAGGCAGCAGTGGTAGCTCAGTGGTAGTGACTGTGTTTCAAGAACTTACGTGCCAGATAATCAGGGCTCAAATCCACCATGGGGCATCAAGAAAGGTATCTGGGGTTATTCCCCCATTGTCCATCCATGTCTACTTCCAGCCCCACAATGTGGGTTCTAATTGTGACATAAAATGGATCTCAATGGACCTCATCCTATTGGTTATATATCCCTGCTCCATGAGGCAGAATAATGCATTTTATCTTTGTATTATTTATCTACCCATCTTATTATCACTTTTGGGTTTTGCTCAATGGCGATTCCCTAACTTGTCGTGTATACTGTTGTTCCTTGAGCTGTGTTTATTAAATGCCTTGCTGGGCAGAATATCGTTGTCTGTGTCCTGAGTCGTGGGTCTTTGCAGGGCTCAGCCAACTCGGGTTATCCGGCCAACAGACCCCTGCCCCTTCAGGTTCAAGGGCAGCTTCTAGCCAGCCACTCTTGACTGAGTAGCGGTTTGAGTCAGACCGGTGCCAGGGCCTGGTCAACTGTCCCCTCAGGTTCAGCCCAGGTCAGAAACTTTCTGCCCAGTTTTCAGCTGTCACCACCCTCATGACCCAGAATGCCTAGCTTCCAACCCAGCCAGTTCCCCTTGCTGTCCCAGTGGCGGAGCTTCAGCCCCGCTGTGAGCCCCACATGGTCAGCCTGAGACCCTATGACAGAAGCTTCTCTGAGTGCCATGGTTTCCTCATGCAGTGTGACTACAAATTCCGCCATCAACCGAGCATGTACTTGACAAACACTGCACAGATTGGTTACATCACCACACTCACTATGGGGAAGGCTCTTAAGCGGGTCCAGGCAGTCTACGCTACTTTTGAGGGGGAGTTCCTGTTGTTGTTTGATGATGATGCTGACACTCAGGACATCAACACAATCCTCATCAACATCCAGCAGGGTAATCACTCTGTGGCCGCCTACACTACCGAGTTCCGCACCTTTACCATTGGAGGTGGGTGGAACGACGTGGGACTACGTATCGAGTTCTGTGGGGGTCTGAGCGAGTCCCTCAAGAACGCCCTAGACTACGACCGTCCAACCTCCCTCGACCACCCGATTTCCCTCATTATGGAGATCGATCAGTACACCCAGGAGAGGAGGTACAAATGCGCTAGGCCACCCTGCCTCCAAGACGTTTGGTCTCTCAGAAGGCACGCCCCCCCCAACCCCACAGCACCAACTGTCTTCACTCTCGACACCGAGAAGCATACATGCAGCTGGGATGGGCTCACCTCACCATGGTAGAGAAGGACTGGAGGAGGCCTCAGGGTTGTGTCTCTACTGTGGCACAAAGGGTCACCTCTGTGACTCCTGTCCCTCCCTACCAAAGAGCAAAGGCTTGCCTGGAGGGGGATTTCTGGTTAGCCACATCAACCATTCCCCATCTTTTGTTACCCCTGTCAGGTTCAATGTCACCCTGGGCTAGCAGGGTTGAACCCTGTTCATTGATGTACTCATAGACTCTAGGGCAGAGGAGATCATTATTGATTCACATCTAACCTGGACTGAGGCTTTCCCACTCTCCACCCTGGAGTCTCCTCTTGCCATCTCTGCCATGGACAGTCATAACCTGGGTCCCTATATACAAATCACGGGCCCCATCACCATGACCATCTCAGGCAAATACATGGAGAACATTTGGTGCTACGCGTTCAATTCCATCCGGAACCCCATCATCCTAGGTCAACATGTACACAGTGGGGAACCCTATCTTAAAAACTGGCATATTGTTGCTTTAATATTCTCAATTTTTCTGGATTTTTTCAAAGGAACTAGTACAAATAAATGATCATATGTTTCATGCATACATATCGACATACATATCATACATACATATCTAAGCAGGACACCAGAGAATTGTCCAGTCTGAGGAGGGAATGAGTCCTTACACCAAGTGAGGGAGTTAAAGTATCTCGGGGTCTTTTTCTCAAGTGAGGACAGAATGGAGCATGAATTGAACCAGAGAATTGGAGCTGCTGGAGCAGTATTGCGCTACCTTTACCAAACCATAGTTACCGAGAGAGAGCTGAGCCAGAAGGCAAAGCTTTTGATCTACCCATCAATGTTTGGGCCCAATCTTTTCTATGGCCATGAAAGTTGGGTCATGACTGAAAGAACAAGATCACGGATACACGCAGCTGCGATGAGGTTTCTTAGGAGGGTGTCTGGCGTCTCCCTTAGAGATAGGGTGAGAAGCTCAAATGTACATGAGGGACTCAGAGTTGAGCCACTGGTCCTACAAATAGAAGGGAGCCAGTTGAGGTGGTTCGGGCATCTAGTAAGCATGCCACCTGATCGCCTCCCAAAAGCGGTTTTCCAGCCACCTCCAGCTGGGAGGAGGCCACGGGGTAGACCGAGGACCAGATGGAGGGATTATATGTCCACACTGGCCTGGGAACGCTTTGAGATCCCCCAATCAGAGCTAGTGGATGTTGCAAGGAAAAGGAAAGCTTGGAGGACCCGGCTGAAATCTGCCATCTCCGCGACCCGACACCAAATAAGCGGTTGACGATGGATGGATGGATGGATGGATGGATATTATATACAAAGGACAAGTGGCAGGATTATGATATGTTTATTTCTGATGAAGACACCCATAAAGAGTAAGTACCATGTGCTGATATTTTAACTAATAAAATTTTCTCTGAGTTAACATGACAGTGTGAACACTGTTTTTAAGTGAAGTAAACACTCTTTTGCCCACCAACTCGGTGTCTCTCATACAAATAATAACAAAAAATCAACTGCTCTCACATGGTAACTCATACTTTGCCGCTCATGTGTTTCCATTTCCTCTCGCAATTTTTGCTTGATTTTGTTCAGTTTGACTCCTCAGAGCATTGCACGAACTTGCTCACACGGTCAGTAGCAGTTAGCACATCCAAAGATGTGACCACCTCTAAGGGACACAACAGGCAATGACACCAGATTTATTTATATGGCATGTGGGTGAAGTAAATAAATTAATGTTAATTATTTATGACCATATCTTTCACACCCTTTCTGGGAAATTAAATATCATGACATTATATTATTTTAGGAATGATATAGCTGAAGAGGTAGGGCGGTCGTTTAGTAATCAAAAGATTGGTTTTTTGAGCTCTGGCCCCTGCAGAAAGCATGTCAAAGTGTCCTTAATCAAGACACTAAACACCTAACTGCTAAAATCCTGCAATGGTATGGTGACCAGTCCAGAAATGCCAGAAACCAAGGTACTTGGAATCAAATCATCTTTTAATCGGTGATTAAAGAGTAGTTATATTCAGTAAAGCAAAACCATTAGTCAGTTTTCCAGAAAACATATGTTTCGTTTTATTTGAGTTTAACTGTAGTTTAAGATCAGTTACGAGTTTGCTGTAAAATTTGCTTTTTCTTCCTTTTCATCTTACAGTAGAGAAATCAATATATAAGTTTTGAACCTCCTGAGCAACAGAAGGCACTGCTGTATAGATAATAGCATCATCTCCATATAGATGAATTGCACTTAACAAAAATAAAAACTAAAAAATGGGAAAATCCACAACATGAAACATGGGTTCAATAAATAGTGGAGGAAACAAAATTCTCAAATCCTGATTCTCTGCATGTTAAGTTGGCTTGCAGAATGTTTGGTTATAACATAACATAAAGCAGGAGATTTGTGTTGTGAAATACTCATAAGGAAAGAAGAGAGAGAGGAATAAAACTCATGACCAAAAAATCCACAGTTCATCTTTAAGTGGCTCAGTTTCTTTGACCATGTTGTTAAATTAACCTTCTCTATCTCCCCTCCCCTTCAGCTGTCATCCACCTTAAGGATCAAGGTTTCCAAACCCAGCTCCTACCATGAAGCTAAGCAGGCGGCCTTGGAGTACCACTCTGCCAAGCAGACGCTAATCAAGGCTTTCCACAAGGCCGGCCTTGGCGCTTGGGTCAAGAAGCCCATTGAGCAAGACCAGTTCACCCTCAACTCCTGAGGGTGGGTAGGGGCAGAGGGATTACCTGACCTAACCCTTGTACCACCCCCCAACTCACCCTTGACCCAGGCCTGAGAAGAAAGTGAGCCAGCTCCTTTAAGAACCAGCCGCTCAGACTTTCACATCCGTTCCACACTGCACATACCTTGTGCACTTGTTCAGCATGGGGAACGTTTTGCATACACATGCACCCCGTCCATCCCTGTCACTTCATTTTCATTCCATACAGAACCCCATCCTCCGTTTTCTCATGCTGTCCATATTTATTTAAATATGTATTTTTACCATTTCAACAATACTCTGATTCTATCTTCTATTTTTAACTGGAACCTGTAAAGAATTTTAAAACCATCAGCTGTTTTAATTTAGAACATACTTTGTGCTTTAATGCAACAGTAAAAATAAATAAAAACAAGGGAGGCACCCTTAATGAAATGATTGACGGATTCTCATTTAAGAAAAAACAGAAGGAAAAAATAGTTTCGGACAGTATCAACCTAATTTTCTTCATTGATCTTGAACTATATATATACCCTTGCGTAAATTAAATGAAATTCATTTTGGATTAATGTTTTTTAACTGAAAATTTAGATACAAGCTAACCAGTTAGTTTAAGCTGAAATCAAGTCCAGACACCGACACTTACAGAGCTTACCTTTCCAAACTAAAACCATTAATTACGGACCTAAAAAATGACCATTCATGTGACAAGATAATTGCTGAGGCTGAAATTTAATGACTTGAGTTAATGATGCATATATCTTTAGGATGTAAATCTAGTGTTGAAGAGTATACGTAACGTAGTTGCACTATGATGGTTAATTTGTGTTATTTGGTGTTCCCTACGAGAGAAACCTGCGTGTTCCCTTAGCAGCTGTATTAAAGACAAACATCCTCCAAGGTATTGTGGCCCTGGAATCATTTTATTCACTCATAAAAAAGCAATTGGATAAAAATAGGCCATTTAGGAAGTTAATAACATTCTTATTAATTTCATCTGTTCTTTTTCATCCATGGACATGTTTGGTTTTTGGTTTTTTATTTTTGTTTTTGTCTTTTGTTTTTGTTTGTTGTGTTTTTTTTATACCATTCTTATTCAATACTTGAACAGAGGGCCATGGAATTCATGGACTTCAATGTGGTTAGTCTGTTTTTTGCCTGGGTCTTGGACAAATCTTAGGTGGTGCTGCACGTGTTATTGCTGTTTTATTTTCTTTGTTTATTTTTCCCTTGATAAAAGCCATTGCTTTGCATGGGAACTGAACTAGGAGGCCTGCAGAGCAGCATATGTAGTGGCAAGCTGAGCACATCCGTGAGTAAATAATGCCAGCATCTTCCTCCACAGGCAGCTTTGAATCTATGTCTGGATTTTCTAGATTTCCTCCAATTGTTTGTTTGGTTGTTTGTTTGGTTGTTTGGGGAAAGGTGTCAGGGAGAGTGTTTTTCTTCATAGGATTGGGCAAAGCAGGGCAGGCTAACAGAGCACTTGAAATGGTGACTATAAATAATGTATTCACAACTTCATTAATGTGCCACCTCTTTTTAGGATTCCATGATACCTGACAAAAAAACTATGGAGGAAATTACCTACATAGTGCAACATGTTACACTAGATAAAAACCATCATGGCACTCTATATTGGTGGATTTCAAGGTTATCCACTCTTGATTAATGTTGGCATCCCTCAGGAGGCTGCAGTCTTCCTACCTGAAAAAAGTTATGATGAAAAGGTAGAGGTTCAGTGTATAAGTAAAATGTCCAGTTTAGTACCATTTCTTCTCCAATACCAACAACAGACTCAATCCAGTATTCCGGTGGGCTACAGAGTTTTTGCTCGGGGTCTGTTTCACCTCTGTAGTTCTTACGTTTCTAAAACAATTAAAACTGGGGATTTTTGTGTGGCAACATCACTCTTCTCATCACACCCTAATGTTGGCTCAGCTAACACTTTCTGTGTGCTTTCAGGATTTTGACCTATTTCACTAAAAGGCCCATGACAGATTGCCAATCAGAGTTCCTGTTACCAGCTGTATGGCCTGTTTGTGTGTGTGTGTGTGTGTGTGTGTGTGTGTGTGTGTGTGTGTGTGTGTGTGTGTGTGTGTGTGTGTGTGTGTGTGTGTGTGTGAGAGAG